>JARHVA010009311.1:0-230000 GCA_037957365.1 Torreya grandis
GAGCCAACTTTGTACATGTATAAATTCATTTATGCTTCAGTGGATGATCTGAAACTTAGTGCATAGAAACTAGGGACAAGATGAACAAACCATGTGACCACTTTCCCGATAACTACCACATGTGTGAGATATTTCCTTGTCAATATGCTCACCTGGCTTTGTTTGAACTTCTTTGAAAATGGCTAAGTATGGAAAAATAGTTGAATTTGGATGAGAGGCTAACTCTAGATATCCATAACTTTTGATGCACTTTGGTGAAGGACCTACAACTTGGAAAATATATTCTTTAGGACTAATATGAATATACCCATTGTGAACAATTCTTCTTGACCCATCCACACGTGGTAATGGTGATTTCAGAAAAGTGCCTACTCAAAAATTCTACCACTAGACCCAAGATGCCTAGATGAACACAATGAAGAACCAAATGGATCCCTTGCATTTCCACATTTGTTCCAATCACTCTTGACATTTTTTAGGGTCTCTAAAACTCTATTATTGTCCTTAAAATTTTACAAATTACACTTACGTGAATTTAAAGTGTTTCAAAAGTTTTTTCAAGTAATATGATCTTCATCTTTTCTCATTAGATCCTTCTCTCAATCAAGAACATTGCTCATTCCTTGAAATCTCTATATGTAGGCAAAAAATGGCCAACATATTTAGTGATTTATCTAGGCAACATGCTTGCTATGCTTGAACTCAGACCATGTGCATGACTCTTGGACTCATAACAAATGACTGCAAAAAACCTCTTGATTTGCAAAGATACTAGAACTCACCAAAACAAGGAAGAAAATAAAATAAAGTATAGAAACTATCCTGACATATTAAATGTGTAAACAAATCAATAATTTGGACAACATATAAACAAACTAATCTAATTAGCCATGACAAAACCTGATCCACCTAGATTAAAATGGAAATTCATGAATTTTCTCATTATAAAAGATGGTATAAGTTGCAAAGTAGGGGGTTTATTGAACATGACCTTTGAAGAGGCACTCTTTTTACCAATTATTTCTCTTAAAATCTCTTAAAATGAGTCCTTGATATTAAACCAGTCACCAACAAAGACAAATTCATCTTGCACTTCTAGATCCTTTTCATGCTACTTGTCAAGTGACATCTCATCTATGCCTTGTCCTTGAGTGACCTTATCCTCATTTTCAACTATTTCAAGTTCATCTATCTCTTCAAGGAGATATGAATAGTCAAACCAAGATGCATCATAATATTTAATAGGCAATTTTTGATCAAAATTATTAATAACATGTTCTTCGATGGGTAATATATCTCTACAAAGATCCTCAATCTCTTGTAGAGATTCAAGATATAACTGCTAATCATTCTTTTGTTCCTCACTTTTATCAATCTAAATAAGATCATCTTGAAAGTTATCTTGATCCTTCTCAAGTGGAGCTATCTCAACCTCATTTGTGACATCAAATTGCATCATTTACTCATGGAGTTCCTCCATATCAATACCAGCATTCTCATTCTTTTTGGTCATCCACAGAGTAGCATTATCTTCTTGAAGCTCCAAAACATCAATGTAAACTTCAAGAGATCTAACCTATTTTACTATTTCCTCATCAGGATCTACCATATTAACGTCTTGAATTTCACTCGTGAAATGATGGCATAGCTACTATCAATGGTCTTCTTCTTTAGTAATGATCTTTGCCTCAACAATGGTGTTGTCTTAGTTGTCCTCATGGTAACCTTCTAAAGAAAAATGAGCATGTAATTGATCTATATCATCTACAACAATATCTTGAGAAAAATATTGAACTTAGATAACTAATATGTGATTAATAGGTTCTTGAGAAGTACCCTCTTAATGTGCATCAGAGACTTCTTCATATTAGATCTCATCTTTAACTTGCACTTGCTCATAAAAACAACTCATCGTCTTTGACATTATGAAAGACTGAGACATGATTTATATTACCAAGTGGTGTCCTAATATTATCTCTTCTTCTTGGTCACTGAAGTCATCATTATTTTATGTCCTCCTAAACTACATCTCCTTGATTTGCCTCACAAAGGAGAGGCTCTTTCTCCAAGAGTTGCATAGTAGACCCTTAAAAATATTTATCAAGATGAGAGAGGTCCAAATAAGATACCATAGGTACCTAATTTTTCTCTTAGATTTGCTCTTCTTAGATCACCATCAACTCCTCTTCCTATTTATTTACCCATTGAATGGCTCTCCACAAAGGAAAGGCTCTAGGATTTTAAGGGGAAAGGAGTGGAGACTGTATGAAAAGTTTATCATGATCATATTTTTGGATCTTGGGTGTAATGGAATTTGGAAAGGAAGGAAAGAGAAGCCTTTGACAACTTCTACATTATGCTCTTTCCACTTGGCTAATACTTCATCAAGGTTTAAAACTTTTTGTCTTCATGTACAACTTGAGATTGAGGGGTAAGTGGTGAAGACAAGGAAATATCAAAATGTTTAGCCTCTTGAATAGGCTCTTGAATTGGCTTTTGAATCTCTTCTTGAATAGGTTCTTGACTCCAACTAGTGATCTTCATTACCACACATTGAGTATGGTAAGAACTTCATGAGAATAAGGAATACAAGAAAATTGGTAAGGAACATAAAGGGGTCTTTGAGACAACTAATTTAACTCACTTTGATGCCTCTCACAAGCCTCTATTTTCTCTAATATAAAGGAACAAAACTCAAGCCTCTCTTCTAGATCATTAGACACATTTTGAAACAATTCCTTCACTTCTTTATACTAGGACTATGAACATACTTTTCTTACATATGCTATAAATTTAAGCTATATTTCATCCATATTTTTCTTGTATAAAATATTATTCATATGAAAAATTATAGCTACATAGGGAAGGTGAAATATGGTCTTGAGACTGATATGGTTCATAAGGAAGGTAAGAGTTATGGCTTTGATAATAAGAATCATGAGAAACATGTTAAGGCTCATCATGTCTTTGATAAAATTCTTGGTAAGGATGACTGGGCTCATAAAAAGGATCACATGTATCATGATAAGGCTAGTATGATCCATTATAGGGCTGATACAGAGTTATTGCATAAGTATTTCTTTTATACGTAGCCATGGAAATACATAAGGAATGGAAACTACCTAGACTTTAAGAAACAATTTCTTGTGTTTGGATCACCAAATTCTTCATGAATAAAACTATTGTAACTATAATTTCACCAAGACCAGCTCTAATAGGTCCCACCAGGCATGCCAAAACTATTAGTGTTCTAGATTTTCACCCTAGTTGAGAAGGGGATTGTTCAAATTTTCTTACTCAAATCTGGTCCAACATGGGACTGATCCTAGGTTGTAGGTATCCTAATGATGGATCAAACCTTTGGAGAAGGTTGGCTTCCTTATGGACCTATAACCTATACCAAACCAGAAATATCACTTGCTTGGAAAAGGGAGAGATATTTTGACAATAACTTATAAAGCATGAAAAATTAGTGATGTAACAATAATTTGATCACTCCAACTCACACAAAACACACTATGAGACACTTTTAAGACCAAATAATATCAATCTCATATAAATATTTTAGAATAAGACATTAATTAGTTACCACATTAGTAAGAGAGGGAAGATATCCACTTTCAAAATAGACAATAAATTTTATATTGCACTTATAATGACATGTGAGAACTATTAAGCACTTTATAAAGGTGAGAAAAACTCAAACATAAGCAAGGAACTTACATTAACTTAACTATAGTGCATGAATTCATATAACACACTTCAATTGAACTTAGAAAAGAATGGACTTTAGTCTTTATTACATCAAATAAGTGTCACAGTAAAAATTTTGGTAGAGTTTGGTCATACCAAAAAGAGGATAGAGGGATCAATTTCAAGGCTTAGAAACATGTACTTTTAAAAGAGAGAGAGAGAGAGAGAGAGAGAGAGAGAGAGAGAGAGAGAGAGAGAGAGAGAGAGAGAGAGGAGAGAGAGAGAGAGAGAGAGAGGAGAGAGAGAGAGAGAGAGAGAGAGAGAGGAGAGAGAGAGAGAGAGAGGAGAGGGAGAGAGAGAGAGAGAGAGGAGAGAGAGAGAGAGAGAGAGAGAGAGAGAGAGAGAGAGGAGAGAGAGAGAGAGAGAGAGAGAGAGAGAGAGAGAGAGAGAGAGAGAGAGAGAGAGAGAGTTGTGCATTGGAAAAGGCCCAACCACTTTTGATGGATTAATACCAATTTGAGGATGTTCCTAATTCATGATTTTATCAAGAAGGCACAATTTCATAGGGCTTTATAAAATACTTTAATGTCCCATATCCTTATCTGGCCACCAGGTCATCATCTCAAGAATCTATGCCACCTCTACTTGATTTTTTTTGTTGATTATAGGGCCACATTGATAAATGAAACCCATTTACATTAATCACCCATATATACTTCATGATCTTGGCCCATTATCGATGGAAAACCAATATAAGGTCATTGGTTTTCCCATAGTCCTTATATTAAAATAGACACATAAACCATATAGCACCTTCTGGACTCCGTCGGGTCTAAAAATACCCTCTTTATCTTTGCAAGAGCCAAAAATCCATCAAAACTAGGTCCTTCTTTAGAAAAGTGAACATAGTCACAAGAATGAATCCTTCAAGCCATAAAAATTCAAACCAGAGGTCCACATTAATATCCAATGGTGGTCCCTTTATACTCTTCATACTTGACTATATCAATTAGACCACTTCATGGAATTTGAATGAACTTTAATGACATCAGGAAGATCCTGTAAAACCTTGCTTTCCACAGTCAAAAATATCCCTTCAACCTCCATTGAGAATCATGAGCTTTCCCTTATTCTAATTGTTTATCAAAGTCTGACTAAGCTCATTAACACATTTGACCTTATTTACTCTATTGATCTACATGTGCACAGATGCCATGAGTCGTCTATCTTTTACCAATTAAATGTGTTTGTGCCACTTGTCCTCGACTCATTAGATCCTTAGATTACTTAGCCTCTTTGACTCACTCTCATCATCTAATTATGATGAGGGATTAAACACAAGCACTTAGACCTACCTAAGACCCACTACTTGACAACCCAATGACTCTTTGCCTATCTTAAAATTGGCATTCGTACAAATGTCATTTGACGTTCATGTGGATGTATTTAATGTTCTGTAGACTATCAAATTTCATCTTGCATGATTTATGTCTAATATTTATTTTGACATCCCACAAACCATGAATAACATCCTATAGATAATATTTAACATCTTATAAACCATCAAATTTAAGAACTATGAACCTTTTTCTTGAGTCTAAACTTGACTTTTGCATAAACATCTTAATCTTTTGGGTCAACTTTGAAGGCTTGGATCTTTGAAGAAAAAAACTCAAGGAGGCACCAAATTTTTAGGATATGTTCTTGAGACTAAAAGGAATGAATCCATTTGATCTGGTAGTGCCAATATCTTTCCAAATGAAGATATTAAATTATCAACTAGATAGTCCATATCTGCTCCTACATGATGTCCTAGCGATGGTCAAGCTCATTTGGCTAAGTATGGAAAACTTAGCAAAATCTGACTAATGAGCCAACTTTGCACATGTATAACTTCATTTTTTATTTAGTGGATGATATTAAAATTAGTATGAAGTAACTAGGGACCAAAGATGAACAAACCTATGTGACCATTTTCCCCTTCAACTATCACATGTGTGAGATATGGCCTTGTCAAGATGCTCACTTGGCTCTGTTTGAACTTCTTTGAAAATGGCTAAGTATGGAAAAATAGTAGATTTTGGTTGAGAGGCCAATTTTGGATCTCCATAACTTTTTATGTGATTTGGAAAAGGACCTAAAGCTTGGTACATATGTTCTTGGGATTAATATGAATAGACCCATGTGAAAAATTCTTCTTAACTCATCCACATGTGGCAATGGTGACATCAATAAAGTGCCTAATCAAAAATTATACCACTAGACCCAAGATGCCTAAATGAACACAATGAAGAACCAGATGGATCCCTTGCATTTCTAAATTTGTTTCAAGCACTCTTGACATTTTTTAGGGTCTCTTCAAATCTAATCTTGTCCTTAAAATTGATAAATTACACTTTAAGTGAGCTTAAAGTGTTTCAAAATTTTTGTAATAAATATGATCTTCCTCTTTTCTCATTAGATCCTTTCTCACTTAGGAACATTGCTCATTCTTTAAAAGCTTTTTATGTAGGCCAAAAATGGCCAATAGTTATAAAACCATTACTTATAAATAGGGGGTATTTCTATTTATTGGAATTAGGATTTAAAACTTGAAATTATTTCATGTTTTGATAGATAGAGTTGGTCCTTGGGATGACATAGGGTCTTTCTTTTGTTGTAGGAACCTTAAATATGTTAGATAAAAGATCAAGAGAATGAGTGTCTGCCCTAAGTCTTGGCATTATTGATGGTGGATGAGTTATCCATTCTACATTGACTTGGGATCTTGCATGTTGTATAGGTGGGGATCATCCTGACATCTAGTTAGTTGCTTTGGGACTTCTTAACCTATTAGGACCCTGATCAGAACATGTTTATGTTACCCCAATCCCTAAGAGATTTAATGATCACTCTATTTTATTTCTACTAGTTTAAGAGCCTTCCCATGACCTAATAATTGATATTAATTTGATCATCCATGAGGCCTGTAGTTGGGCAAAGCATTTTAGAAATGCTAACTCACCTAATGTGGGTGTGAATCATAGAGTGAGGCTTTCTCAAGTTAAGGTATCAATGATCCCTAGATATGAATGGCCATTACTATCATCATTAGCTCCTAGCTAGTGGAAGGGAAAGGTCAAGCTATTATTTAGTTGGTCACCAATTATGCAATGTATTGAGGAGATGGGATCGCACTACTCCTATAGCCATGAGTTATTAGCTTAGAATTATATGGATGTATATCATATGTCTCATCTAAGATCCATATTTATTAGTCACTTAATGATTTTCAAGGGATGGATATATGATTGCATCATCCCTTATTAGAGGATACTTCTAATTAAAGGGATCAGGGATATTAAGGCCAATATATGGATAGATATGATACCATTCTATGCTTTGCCATAAATAATGAAGACCTTGAAAATAGATGAACTAATTGCCTTGTTTTACTAGGACATGGTTTGGTAATGGGAATATGAGGGAGTTTACCTTGGATTAACTATCATGTCCATTCAAGTTATATACAAACCCATAAATTTATATACACCTTATAGATAAGGCACCATATTAGTTTGGTAAGCCCTACATAGGAAACCTCCTTAACTTAGGATCATTTATACAAGTATACAAGAGGTGAGATATATGATATTAGGATATTTGGCATGACACCTTCTTGTGGAGGGGTTCCCATCACCTAATTAGTTAGATTAGTAGTGGCATAAGGACCTCCCAAATCACTAGATAGGGGAAGAAGAGGACAGGGCATTACAGGGAAATAATAGATGGACCCACTACTATCACCACCATAGTAGGGCTCTGATTAGGAGGACCCTATACAACATCATCATCCAATATATGGAGATAGTAAGGCTCTATATTATATCAAGTTATAAGAGGACTGGGACTACAGATGGTGATTCTAACCCTGATTGGTGTGAGGGGGATCTAGGTAAAATGTTGATTTACATATTTCTATTCATAGTTTGTATTCCACTTTGTATCTTAGTTGTTAAGATAGTTTTACATGTTTTATATAGTGATATTTATTATATTTGACATTTATTTTAGATTTTTTGATTGTAGATACCATGAATGGGTGGAGGAGTATGATCAGGGATAGCTTGATCAACCTTTTCTAGCTAAACACTGGCATGAATAGAGATCGACTACTGACCGATCTTAGACTCCCTGTAGGGACTAACTATCATATATATGTCTTTTCCCAAGTGTATCATACATATATGATGGTGAAAAACTAAGGATGTAGAATAGTACCTTATTTTCCAAGGTGATGAGAGTAGAAAACCTAGTGGATATAATGGTAGGTGGAAGAGGAGGTTGAATATCCAACCATAGAATAGGGGGAACAATTTCAAAGGGAAGTGATAGCAGGGGACATCATATTGGCCTAGAGGTTGGATTGGATGAGATAAAATCTGAGGGAGGTACTATCAGGAGATGCCACTAGAACATCAGTTCTCTACATTCCTCTACATCAAGACCTTCTAGTTGAAGGAAGATGTGATCTTGTCACTTTTTATAGATGTTTTCCTATATATGTTTATTATATTTTATATGCATTGAGGAAAATTGACCCTCTATAAAGGTTCTTATATTGGAAATTCCTTTTGTACAAACTCAACAATTATGATATTCATATGTATATATGTATGTATGTATGTATGTGGTTTAATTCATAGTGGTTTGTCATCATGTATTATGGGTTTTAATTTATATTGTTTTTTATCATGTATGCACTCTAGATTTTTTGGCATGTGATGATATATTATGTACCTCTATAATTTTTGATATAATTCTATACAATATGTCTATATACGCGGGGTAAGAATGTATGTGGATGATGTAGTGTTTTAAGAACATGTATGAAGTTATGAATGCACTATCAATTGTTTTGTAGGTGATGACCAAGTTATTTTATTTACAAAATATATGACTTTTAATTTATAGCAAGGAATGAAAAGGGGAGTAGGATATATGTGAGATAATAAAATGAAAACTAAAATTTAAATATTCACATGGAAAATCAAAGTGACATAATCCCTACGAGCATAGAAAATGTGCTTCTTGTTAGACTTATAAAATACTAACTTTATTGACTTAATTTAAAGATAACTAGTATTAATAGAATCAACAAATGGAAAAAAAATTTCCCTTTTTTAGCATAAATATGTAAACAATATTTCTAATGAGCTTTCCATTTGGACTCTTTTTGATTTGATATTTCTTTTGCATTTATATTTTATTTTTTATTTGTGACCCACTAAAATCAGTCTCATGTGATGAGGAAGATATATGGCCTAATCACCAAGGCCTAAATGTGGGTGTGTTAGGGCATATCTCCCTAATGCTAACTCCACATAACTAGTGAGATGCAAGGGATCAAGACTAAAGGTTAGAAAACAAGTTAGATTAGAAGTTTTTTTTTTTACATAAGCTTGTTTATGAGAGTGTTTTTTAATTTAAAAGGCCTTTACCCCCAAGTCTTCACCCCATACAACTAGTAAGAAGCAAAGGCTCATCACTGAAGACCAAGATAGGTGAGCAAAAATACCTATTTTTATGATCATGCTAAGGTTTTAATTTAGAGGGAACCATAAGAGGAGACTATACCATGGATAATATTATAGAATAAACTATAATATATCATTCTCTAAGTTGTGCAACAAGATGTAGGGAAAATATGTGTAATATACTCATAATAAATAAGTTAAGAACCAATGTAATTCTGATTTTTTTTAATGGGATGGTAGGGTAGTGCAAAAATTAAATGATATGAGATGTTGCATTCTAATATTTTCACATTGTACAAGTGAACAACCAAATAATAAATGAACAAAACATTTGATATGTAAATGAACATACAAACTTATGAAAATGTGATGCCAATGATGGAAATACATTATACAAGTACTAGATATAGAAATGTTTTAAGTGCAAAGAGTTTATATATTCACCTAACTCCTTGCCCTCTAGATTGCATAACCGATAAGATTTTCTATTGAAGTCTTTGGTCACTAGGTTAGGGGCCTAGCCAATTTGGTATAAATTTATGACCTCCCCATTTCTTTTTGTCAATATAGCTATCAATATTGAGGATAAGGTATCCTACATGAATTGGGTGCTAGTGGACATTTTTTTTTATTGTCTACCCATATGATTGGCTTAATAAATATGATTGTTTGTAATAGTAATCTAATGTTAATTTAATGTTTCTAATTTAGTTAGTCATGCCTCTCTATACTCCTCATGATCAAGGAGACCCTAGAGGAAAACATGAAGGCTAGGTATCTCTACCTTTAAGGGTAGTATAACTTTAGATCCAAAAAAGAGTGAGTATGAGCTTACCTATATAACTATTTTAATAGTTGTTATGTAATACCAAGGTGTTGGATAGAGATATAAGTGCCAATATCATTTATAACTTCTGATAATTTTAACCAAAAAGGACTTCAATATTTTGTTAGTAGATTTGGCTTGACCATTAGACTGCGGGTAGTAAAAGGATGTTGCATGGTGTTATATAGAAATTTTTCTACATAGCTCATGAATCTCAAGATTTTTGAAAAGACACATGTTGTCAATAATGATGACCTATGGGATCTTGAATTGACAAATGATTTGATTCATAATAAATTTTGTGATGACTAAACCTATGATAGTTATTAATGGAATAAATTCCATTGATAATCATAGGAGACTATATAGAGGTTCAGTTAATACACAACATGAATTTGATAAACTTTGAATACATATAATAATATTTAGTCACACTCTATTACATTCTATTAGACACTATATAATTACATCTAAGATATTAAAATTATATAAGAAAGGCATTTATATATTTATGGAGGTCATATATCCATACAAATATCAACCATATCCCTAAGATTCCTCATAAAAATATCAAACCTATTTATGTGAACTATTGTTATTACACAATAATATCACTCCCAAATTATATATACTAATAACTAACCTAAATAAGCATTAGTGAATTATTACTCATGTATTTATTCACATTACAATAACAACCCAAATAACTATGTGAGCACTAATTTTCATAACATTCCCTCCCATCCTTAGTGTTTACATTTTACAAAAAAAAATTACACTTCTTCTGCATCTTGCTCACCTCTATTCTCTCATGATCTTGGTAAACATGTGCAATGCATCAGGGTTTTGGATACAACTATTTAGCATCAGACTTGCACAAAACACCAAAAAATTTGTATCTTCATAGATGGATTTCATGGATAGATATAGTGATAATCTAGGTATGAATAGGCACCCATGCTTCTATTCATCCTCCACAATTGTATACTGATGGTTTAAAAGGATTCAATTAACAAACTTACAAATGGTTTTCTAAGATCACCAATAGCCGATACACAAATAGTTTTTGAGGTTCACCAATAAACCTTATAAATGGTTTTATAAAAGTTTACCATAAATATAGGTATGAATATGAACACTTCTTATTGCTCAACCTCTACAAGTATCATGATGTTGATTATATTTTATGCTTTCATTTTTCCACTATACATTTACATTAGGGTACTGCATTATGAATAGTCTCATCTACAAGTGAACATGAACATACACATATGTTATTATTTTTCACACCACACAATTAGAAAACAATCCACCATAGTATAAGTGTAGCCCCATCGTTGATGATTGATGAGAGGTCACTAAAACACCTCCTTCCTCTGTTGCCTCCAACCTCTTTCACATTAAGCTACTTACTTAGCCAATGAAGATGTGAAGTAAATTTATTTCCACATTTTGTGTACATCCCCCCTCAATGTGAAATAATACATAGGAGGTCAATGTTGCCTGAAGATGTGTTCGTAATACAATATTTTTTATTTTTTATAATTTTGACTCTTTTGAAACAAAAAATGATTCTAGACTCACAAGTCAATTTTTATTTTAAAAATTGAATACTATGTAAAATACAATTGACTATTAGATTTAATAATACTTAAAGAGACATTATTCTAAAGATAAGGAGACTATAATCTCTTGATTTCTAATATAATAAATAGATACTATTAGAAAACTATTGATTGACTAAAAAAATGACTCATAAAATATATATGACATTTACAAAGATAAAAAATAACTATAGACTAACTATTTATAAACTACCAATAAGAATTTAACTCTAAGTTGAAAAAGAACCTAATAAAAATAATAAAGACATACCAAATCAATGACTTCAAAAATATAAAACTAAATCAAAGGACACACAAATACATACCCAGGATGATCCAAATACTTAATACTAAAATCCAAAAACACATATTGACATAAAATTATTTATCTAATGAATAATATATATATACATTAATTCAATAGGAGCTTTCCAAAGTTAAGGTATATTTGCTTTCTATAGTGTACACATATGAATTTGACTATATATTTACATAAAAAATCATTCAACCTAGACATGTTTTCCAAAATATAGTCATGTGTTTCACTTTAGTTTGTAATGCTAAATTAGACTCTAATATAGGTGTGAGAGGTTGCATGTGAAATATGAAGTCATTGATGCATTGATAACTTCAAAAATATGCACAAAATTTGACAACTTGGTTGTATAAACTCTATATAGACTATGAGATTAGCAAGGAAGACTATTGACTATTCATAGGATGACTACAAACAATGGCTATAAAACATGTGGATGGTTGATGATAGAAAATTTAGCTACCAATCTAGAATTGAGGTGATGCAAGTTTCAATACTTTGTGTAAAACTCAATCTCAATGCAATGTGATGCAAACATATACTTATTATAAAATATTGATCTAGATGTAAAAGGTAAACAATAATGTTGTTCAATTCACCTTTGTTTGTTATGGTTCTTTCCAATATAATTAAAACAACAAAATTATCATAACATAAACATATAATAAACTAGTAGCTATTGTATAAATCACAAGAAACATTACAATAGTAACTAAAAACTCATTCTCAAAACAAAAATTCTCTCATGCATAGGGACAAAGCGTAGTACTATTACACTTCACAAATATTCAAGATTCCATTACTTATCTAATACGACTATTGATAATCGTAAGATATTATACAGAGGTTCAATGAATACACAACATGAATTTGTTAAACTTTGAATACAAAGAATAATATTTAATCACACTCTATTATATTCTATTTTACACTATATGAATTCATTCTAGATATTAAAATTATATAGGAAAGACATTCCTATATTTATGGAGCTCATATCTACATTAAAATCTCAACCATATCCTTAAGATTCCTCGTAACAATATCAAACCTATTTACGTGGACTGTTATTTTTACACAACAATATCACTTCCAAATTATATATACTAATAACTAACCTAAATAACCACTAATGAATTATTACTCATGTAATTATTCACATTACAATAATCACCCAAATAAATATGTGAACACTAATTTTCATAACAACTTATACCAACTTAGTAAAATAATCAGTCATTGTGATAATTAAATGTCAACCATCCAAGGAAGTAGGGGAGAGCTTACCTACTAAATCTAGGCCCCAAGTATAAAATGGCCATGGAGTGATTATTGGCTACAATGACTTGGTGGGGATATGTATCTCATGTGAAAAATGATGGAACTTCTCACATTTTCACATGTACTTGATGAAATCATGGTCTAGGGTGGGCCATAAATATCCCATTCTATGGATTTTATGAGAGTTACATGGCCACTAAATTAACCACCATAAATGCCATTATGAAAATGAAAAATGACTCTTTATGACTCTGCTTGGTTGACACATCTAAGTAGTATGTCATCAAAGGCCTTATGATAAATGACCATGTCTATAATAAAATAATTGGATGCAATTATATTAATTCAATGTTTATGTTATGAATTGGCACCTTTAAGGTTAGTGTGATTTATTAATTAATTGGCAATATCTATGTACCTGAGAGAAGAGCTAATGGTAGGTTTATCTACATAGTAGATTAATTCATTAGGAAATATAATATCAATGAAATCATTGAATTCTTAGGGATAATTAATAAACAAATCAGAAATGTATGTCCTTTAGTGAACTTTTTGTTAACATAAGTTAAATTAAACTCATTGAGGAGCATGATGAAACACCTAACCTTCTTATAGAGGGTTGGTTGGGTTAGAAAATTATTTAGGAATTGAGATCTCATAATAATTCTCGTTTCTTGGATAAACATATACTGTCACAACCTCTTGGTCATAAACACTCTAAATAATCATTCAATTTCTACTTGAGTATATCGAGTTTCATAATTGATAAGGCTACAACTAATGAAATAAATGGTATGTTCTTTGCTGCTTTCTTCTTCATAATCCAACATGCAAGCAAGAGACACCTTGATTTCTCTAATGTAAATTATCAATGGATTATCTAATTTAGACACCATGAGTGTGTGGGGAGACATAATTAAGTGTTTTAATACTTCAAATGACTCTTCATAATCATCTAGCTAAGTTAATCTGCTTCAATTTTTAAGTAGGTTATTGATAGGATGAATGGCATAGGTAAGATCATGAATAAACTACCAAATGGATCATAGCTTACCTAAGAATCAATTGATGGATGATTCATCTATGGTAGGAATCATTTCTAAGATTTATTAAATATTATTTAGGTTAATATCAATCCCATATTAGGAGATGATATACCCTAATATTTTTCCATATATGACTCCAAGAACACTTTTTTGGGGTTTAGATTAACACCATATTCAATTAAACTTGTTAAGATGGTGCATAACACTTATAAGTTGTCTACTCATCACCTAGATTTCCCTAAAATATCATTTATGTATAGATCCACTATATTGTGAATAAGATGATGGAATATGTGGGTCATGGTCTCCCTACATTTTTGAGATTGAAAGGCATCATGACATAATAAAAGGTCACCCATGGCATAATAAAGGAGGTCTTACTCTAATCTTCATTATAAATTGCATAATTTATTATATCTTGAGAAGCTATCCATGAATGATTACAACTAATATCTTGTTTTAGTGTCAATAATGATGTTAATGGATGGGGAATGGAAGTCATATTTAGGTAATAATTTATTTATATCTTGAAAATATATACATATCATTTTCTTATCATTATTCTTGAGAATAGGAACAATGTTGGACATCTACTTGGAATAGTCCACGTGCTTAATAAATACAACTTTTACAAGTTTTATAATTTCTTCTTTTACCATCAACACAACCTTATGCTTGATGGGCATGAGACTTTGTTTGACTGTTCTTGCATCAAGCACTATAACTAGGTTATAGACAACCACATCAGGTTTGATGCCTACAATATTGTAATATAAAATGAAAGATTTTGAGAGATTAGTGAGTAGTCACTTGTGGTCTTCCACTATCTATACGGAGAGAAAATACCCAAGATTGAGGAGTATAGGACTCTTTTCAATCATGATGTTAATTTCAATGATTTCTTTAATGAGAGAGGCATTTCCCTCCTCAAACATGTTATGGGATAGGATAATATCAAGATCTTCACCCTTTATATTGAAAACATTGTGTTCATCATCAAAGGATAGATAATCATCAACCTAGAAGTAAGAATTAAATTATTTATCCCCAAGGGTACATGTGTGATATAAACTAAGTGTGAATCCTATCTTATGGTTGAACTATATGAGTTATCATATGCCACAAGAACTCAAGAATAGGCTTGCCATTTTCAACTAAGTCAAGGATTAATGAGCTATCATCTCTTCCAATATGGGTGATGGTTTGGTCACTAGGAGTTTACCTATAATAGGTTTTTCACTTACTAAAATTATGAAATTAGACTCTGCCATACATGGATAAGTGTCAAAACATGAAGATGAGAAATCCATGGAGTCAACAAGCTAGTTCCCTTCCCTAGGGACTATTTATATATAAACAAAGTTGAAGTCTTTAGAAATATCATGTACAATGGATTTATATAATTGAAGATGTTTAACTTTTGTTTGATAGACTTTATAAAAAGGTTCACAACCAACTGCGAGTCACCTTGGATCTTTAAAATTTGAATTCCTAATTAATGCAAAACATCTTTAACTTACATTTAGAATCATAATGTGCACATCACACATGAGAAATTTAAGGAAGATGTCTCCCAATAGTTTTTGAAATTTAATGCAACACATGGGGAATTCAAAGATTTATCTCCTAATTGTATTTGATATCTAAAAGTGGTGTAAATATGGGATAAGACATGCATACAAGGAGATGGTAATTTTAGAAAAGTAATTATAATTGTTATATAAAAAGATTAAGCAATATAAAACTTTGCATTTAGATTTTTGTATGATTTTGTATGACCTTTGTTCAAAGTGAATAAGAAGAAAGTTGGTTTTTGAGAAAATTTACGTCTAAGGAGATTTTTTGGTGTATTCTATGAGGATTAAAATAGTAAACTTTGTGTTATCATTTAATATAAATATGAATTCAAATTTTTCATAATCATTTTCTCTAATCACAATGTTTATGAACCATAATAGAATGATTTTGCATCAAGTAGAAAATTTAGAGATTATGCAAAGAAGTTATTAGAAAGTGGAGAATAAAAAGGCTAGAATCTATGCAAAAGAAAGAAACTGTACTTCACAACAAGTAGTTTTTACAGATCTTATTGTATCCATATAAATAGATAAACATAAAAAATGTGATAATTATTTTAGAAAATGATTATGAAAAAATTGAATTCATATTTAGATTAAACAATAACACAAAGTTTACCATTTTAATCCTCATAGAATACACCAAAAAATCTCCTTAGACATAAAGTTTCTCAGAAACCAACTTTCTTCTTATTCACTTTGAACAAAGTTCATGAAAAAATGTAAAAAAATCTAAATGCAAAGTTTTAGATTGCTTAATATTTTTTGTATAATAGTTATACTTACTTTTCTATAATTACCATCTCCTTGTATGTAGGTCTTATCCCATATTTATACCACTTTTAGATATAAAATACAATTAAGAGACAAATCTTTGAATTCCCCATGTGTTGCAGTAAATTTTGAAACCTGTTGGGAGACATCTTCCTTGAATTTCTCATTGGTGATGTGCACATTATGATTCTAAATGTAAGTTAAAGATGTTTTGCATATGAGTTGGAGTCATGTATTAAACTTGTCCTTTGGTATGGATGGTCCACATTTTTTCCAATGAGCATGTGAAACATGGATTTTTACTTAGCCCCATTATTCATAATCTCAAATTATATTTTGAAACCAAAATACATGACTCATTGCTCAAGATAAATGATAATAAATCCTACCTCAACACATAGGTGACACTTAGCCTTGTCATAGTTGAGGACCCACTGATTGTGTGTACAAGACAAATAATCATCTAGAAAAAGTTCTTAGTCTTGTGATATCTAAACCGTATAGATATTGAGAATGTCATGTAAACCTTCTTGAGGTTTCTAGTCTCGAAAGGTATAATGGTGATGAACCCTTATCTATTATAGGGGGAATGAAAGAGTTGAGGAAATTCAAAAGGCCTACTCTTATGGTATGGATGAATGAAATGAAACACCTATGGGAACTCAAAAAGATTACTTATAAGATCTATATTGAGGTAAGTAAGCACCTATGGGAACTTGAAAGGACACTTTCTATCATTTATATTTGGTGTGGTAAGTATATCGACATAGTTATGATGATTTTTTAACATGGACAACATCCTAACATAGTTATAATTTTATTTCAAGGTGGAATATTTAGGAACATAATTTTACAACTTACATTACTATCAATAAGACATGGGTAACACTATTTTTCCTTTTTTTATATGTGAGAAGGCTTGTCATAAATCAATGAGTGAATCTCTAAGAGGCCCCTTTTCTATAGGGGGGAAAAGACCTCTCGTTAACAATTCATAGATACTATGAGATCTTATATTAATCTCTTTGTTACTTATCATTAAGGTATAAATCTTATTCTTGGGAACTGGCATGGATAGGGGAGAAGGAATGTTCTAGTTTCATGTTTGAGGACTAAAAATATAATGAGAAGTACAACTAGGTATAGACTAAAGTATAACAATTGACATATCAAGAGGAAGTAAACCAATATATCAAGAATTTTGTAAAATTGATATGACCCTATCATAGCATGATCTAATAACATAATCTAAAGAGTATCAAAATCAATAAGAATAGAATTCAAAGTATAACTTCCCCTATGTGGTTGAGTATTGGGTGATAATTATGGTATTTGATGGAATGGTTGTTATGACGGGGTACTTATTAATTATTTGACACCTTTATCATGTAAGGTTAGGTAGATTGGATAACCCCTTTTGGGGTTATTAGATTTGAGACTCAGAGAATTCACAAGTCCCTACCCTTCATGGTTTGAATGAGAGGACAAGTGTTGTGTCTTTTTCCAAGATATTGATGCTCTTGACTATAGAAAAGGTGGAAATTATTGGACCAATGACTAGTTATAGATTAGTGGCCTTTCATAACCCTATTTGTAGGTAAATGGTAGTCAATGCAAAAGCTAGGATACTTATACATGGTAACCTATAACATATCAAAGGGTTTAGGATCCACATGGGCTATGAAAACATTTCCTAGGTGTAGGAACCAAAATTACTAGAATAAGGTTAAAGGAATAGCCTTCATCCTATGTATCTAGGGTCTTCCCAATATCAAGTTATGAGTGGTATCCTTTTATATGACCTATAACTCAATTAGTACCATCTTAGAATGTACAGTTACTAGGAGTAAAATAATCCCTATGGAAGTATATTTAAGGGAACCATAGCCTTATAGGGTGTTACATGTCATATAATAGTTAGTTTCCTCATAACCAAGCTTTTGTAGGAAGAAAAATGGATAATAATTATGGCCACTCCATCATCAACCATGTATCTATTCACATAATTGTTTTAAATCCAAACCTATATAAATAATTATAGATCTCCCCTAATTTTCAAATGAGAGTTAGGAGGAAGACCATACAAATCAATGAAATAACCAACATCTCAAGATTCTTGGTCAATTAGAAATATATATAGATAAACATGGTTGATCTAATCCTATAGAGGAGGATTAAAAATGAATAGAATCCCTAGTCCTAGGGCATCCATCAAGGTTGATCACTGAGTGGAGGAGTTCTTGAGTAAATCAAGAAAAAATGTGGGTTAACATCTTGGTCAAATCATAAATGAAATCATAATTCTTCATGGGTTTTATGATAGACTCAATTTACAAAATGTTTTATGAATAAAGAGTCATAAGATGATATTATCTGGTGTGAGTAATGGTATTCACCTCCTCTTCAAATTCTAACTATATAAATCTAGTCATGTTGGCCTTGCCTTATAATCCCAACTGAGGTGTGACATCATTATTGATAGTTCTAGAGGTGGAATATTCAACATCATGGGTACATACTATCATGAGATGATTATATTGAATTGGGTGGTTTTATGTGACACCCTATTATTGATTTTGAGTATCATGTACTTGGTGGTTAGGAAAGGGGTTTTAGTATATTTAGATATTCTTATTTTTATTGGTGACATGGCTATTTTGAAAGGCCTAGGGGTTTGTACCATTATTCCCTAGAATCATATAAATAAATGTTTTTTTTTTATCCTATAAGTCTCTTTTGATAAATTTATTTTACTCCCTATAGTTCTAGGTATCATTCTTGATAACTTGGTGGAAGAGGAAATAGGCATTACAATCATATTCCCTAGGCCTCAAGTTTTTCCCTTGTTAACCAAACCCTTGTTTGTCATTTTTTTGGTTATAAGTTTGGTTTTGAAACTAGGGGAATTAATCAACATGATGATGTTGATTTTATTTTGGTTTTAGTGGTACATGTTACATGGTGGTGTTCAGTTGAAGTCAACTGCATGAATGGAAATAGGAGGATTTTAGATCCTAGCACCTGTATTATGAGTGGTGTTGGTGTTGTTCATTCACTAATACTGATTATTAGTCATAAGGTTTGAATTTTTATTCTAGTTGGTGATGTCATTAATGGTGGCATTCCTATTTTTATTTAGGATGTTGGGACCTTGGTTATTGGTATTTTTTGGACCCACATTTTGAAATCACCCATTGTTTTGGTTTGGGTGATGATGCATTTGTTGGTATCATTTGTTCATTGACCACTATTAATGATCACTTGGTCAATCTACAAGGTGATTTTAAGAGATTCATCATAATATTGATATGGGAATTTATGAACAACCTCCCTCATCTCATTATTAAGGGAGTGGAGGAAGAGGTCACATAGTTCATGTTGATCTATGTGGGTTGCACTTATAGAGGAATATAAGACCTAATGCCATCTCATGATGAAATGGGCAACCAAATCATTGTGTTCTTATTTTATTTGAAAAATATATGCCAATATTTAGGATTTTGTTCATATAAAAATCTTTTAAAAAATCTATCACATATAGTTCCACTCTAAAAAACCACTTAGTATTAGTAGTGGATTAATAAAGTAATGAATTATAGTTCTGATTTTTATGTCTAATTTGAATATGTATGTTGTATGATTTATAGTTATATTATTTGTTTCATGATTAGTTATTATGTTAGAGGCCATTTACATACATGTATACTATCCTATTTAATCATGTAGGCTATGATTTAATGTATAGATGATTTACATTATAATAGTTTAATTATGCTTATATATTGATTATTATGATAATCTCATATTATCTACCCATTTGTTTGATTAAGGTGGTTACAGGACTATCTTGTCCTCCAAGGTAGTATACAGGGAGAGTATCCTCAAAGAGGGGGTACATATAATATAATTGGGGATTGCAAGAAATAATTCAAACATACACACACCAAATTCTAGGTTGCTTAAGTGAAATGAATGATAATCATTATTCTACTTAAATTATAAATTTTTCTTACATTGTTTGTCTTGTAGTAAATCAGGCATGTTTACATTGATTGGGTACATCATTTGTCATGATTGACATAGTATGTGAAGACTATGATTTGACTAGATGCTTTTATTACCATTATATTTATGTTGGATGTCTTGATTTCATTAAAATATCTATAGGAAATAGCTATGATGTGTAACATTGGCTACATTATAGTTGGTTGAGGTATGAGTGTTTAATTCTCTTGTTTGATTTTTTTGCTTATGACTCTTTTTGGTGACATATTATAGGAAGACAAAACAATTTAAATGTACTCCAAATGAAATAAATTAAAAATAAATTTCATTAATTTAAATATATTTTGGTTATTTTATTGGAAAATGCCATGAACTACAAGGGTAATGAAATTCAATCTATTTGGAAATTTTGTGAAAATAATTGGGGTTGTTTTTATTTTTTGTTATGATATCAGAAGTTGACTTTGCCATTTGGATGATGAGGTTTCATGTAGCTATCATTCCCATATATACCATGAATTACTATGAGTTAATGATAAAATGAAGGATTTTGAGCTTTGATTAACTCAAGTTCCATAATGGTAAACTCATAGGATAGCAAGAGAGCTACCCAAACATGCAAAACATGCATGGGTATGGGAAAAGAATATGAGATAAGATATAAAAGATAATAAAAACATGATATAGAGGAAGAAGAGGATGTATTTTGGCCAAGAGGAAGGAAATAACTATTCTTCCAAATACTAATACTACAATTTTCACATAACCGGGTTGGTTTATATGCTTATTGATTGTAGACTTAAATGGAAAGAAAAATACAATTCTTGTATGGGTTATTATTTAAATTTTTTGATTGTGTAAAATAATAGTTTTTAGATAAAAAAATCAAGACAAAAATAAGGTTTCATGATTGAACCTAGGGATAGAACTTGGTTCCATCTGTAGGCCCATACTCGTGATACTGAGCCTATATCTTGCATATATTTCTTGAAATCATAAATGGGGAAAAAATCCATATATTTATTTATACATTAGGATTTCAATGTTGGCTGAGATAAATTTTGGAAGAAAGCTAGAAGGCATAGGTTTTAGGTAGGATTACATTTTCATTTGGAACTTGAATGACCTATTATCATTATGAAATATACATAAACACAAGATTATGTATAAATTATTTGTAATAATTGTCCTTGGTTAATCAATGGCATGGGTTATTATGTGAATTTTGCATAACAAATAAGGTAAATAGGATTATAAATTTTTTACATTAGAAATTAAAAATTGTTAGCTATACATTTAGTTGTAAAGATTTGGTTGAACTATACAATCTTAAAAAGGCTAAAAATCAATTATAATGTGTGTATACACACACACACTCTATCATATCCTAATTCCTCTTTAGACCTAATAACCTACTGATTAGTGGATTTTATAGTTATTTATGGTTAATTACTATATCAGTTAAGTTACATTTCATATACTGATTTATGGATAGTTATATGTAGCTTATTAACACAATCATTAACTTATTGAGTTATTTGTACTTGTATGCTATGTATAAGATGATCATGTTTATTTAATTCATTACAGTAGTATATTATGGATTATATATTAAATCAATCTAACTTAATTTACTATTTTTAGGTGGATGAAGGATAGGTCCATCCATTAGAGCATGATAGAGGGAGGGCATCATCATACAAAATGGCATAGATGGATGTATTGAGGGATGACATAATGAGAATTAAGAACCCACACACACCATGATAATTTAATATGATTTTGATAAGTGTTTGATTTAGATAGATTTTAGTATGATTTTGATTGCTAATATGTTATCTACATTTGAAATGGTTAATTATCATGTTGTTTTGGTTATGTGTTGAAATTATGTTGTCTTACTCAGCTTATTACATAGTATTATGTTGCTTAATCTCATGCTTGGAAATCTGTGAGTTATTGAGACATTTGGTTTAGATCTTCAGTACTCCTTGCTATTGTCTTTGTATGAGTGTGAACATTTATGGAACCATCATTGTCTTATTTAGAATGCATTGTTATAGTGGTAGAAGGGACTCTATTACCTTGTTTATTTGGTGTGTTAAGTTGATTGTTAATATTATGCTAAATCCATGTTAGTAAAATGTAATAATGTTTATTATGTAGTCAATGGTTTTATTAATTTGAATAATAAATAAAAGGATTATAATAATGAGGAAGGTTTGAGATTAGGGTTTTTTTATTTGGCATTAACTTATGTTATCCATATACTATGAAAAATAATCACTTTGTTTTAGGATTTTTCATGGTAAAATGATAGTCCTCTATCAATCTTTTGTAAGTTAGTTTTCATGCAAAGATTCCTTCATCAAGTTCATAATGATCAAATGGAATTCCATTAGAAAAAGGGGTAATCTAATGGCATGAGGTTAACATGCAGTCATATAAAAGGAAAAGGGGGAAGTAATGCCTGGGTAGATGACAAAGATAGATGAAGGAGAAAGAAAAAGGTTTGAATAAATTAGAAATTATTACCAATTGATATCACTTGATTATTTTTATTAGGTTGGTAATGGCATTTGAATTCATACATATTTTTATATGAAATTTAGAGCAATGAATTTTGGTAAATTTCTATGGGTTGAGGGTTTTCATTTTAATGTTTTCTAGTATAGAAAACTAGGTTTATATGATTGGTATTGAATATGGATCGACCATCCATAGAACCAGGAATGTGAATCAATAACCCTAGTAATGTCTAAGAATTCTAAATTATGGAACCTTAATGTATAAATTTTGTGTTTTATTAGAAGGGTTAGTAGAAATGGAAAATATTTTTGATTAATGTAGACACATTTAGAAGAGATATAGAGATTTAAAACTTTACCAAATATATTAGGATAAATTTGGGAATAAGGGAATTTTAATAGTTGAGTTTAAAATGAAATCATGTTACATTTTAGCTTAGTTTTATACATTAATGTGAAAATCATTTCTTTCAATGTATAAATTATTTGAGATTTCATTTAAGGCACCATTCCTATCCATATACACATATTTATTAGGTAGTCTTATATTTAAAATATAGGAAAAATTATATATATAAAAACTAAGTCAAAACACGACTAGGTATTAGGGGTTGTAAACATGTATTTTTATAAACTAGTTATAAGCTATTCATTTTTATATGCAGGCATCAATTTGATTTTATATTGAAGCAGGTCAAAGTTTTGTAAGACCAGACTAGGGTACGTATGTATGAGTAAGGTTATAATGAATAAATTTGGGAATAAAAGGGTAGATGGAAAATTATAGTCAGGTTAAATGATCAAATATAAACTATCTCAGCTCTAAGGATTTCCTTTGTTGACTGAGATGTATAAATATGCATGAGAATATTCATATAATCTTTAGGACTAATATGAATGACCTGTTTATATGAATAATTCAATGTATATATATATATATGTGTGTATATATATATATATATATATATATATATATATATATATATATATATATATATATATATATATATATATACTTAAACCATGTTCAGGTTATAGTTTTGTTTTTACATATATAAACATGTATATATTGTGTAAAACCAAAATGGAAACTGTATGGTAAATTATTATTTACCAAGTATATATATTTGTGAGTTTTATTTTGTTATTATGAGGAATGTTAGAGTAACTTGTAAATACTAAGGTTAAGTATTTCAATTAGGCATACATTTATATATGATACTCATATGCCTTTAATAGAATATTACAATCACTTATATTCAACTATATTAGTATATAGTTGGTTGTGTCTACATAAAAGTGTTATTATTTTAATACAACTTTCTTATATCAAAATATTTTTACTACAACTTTCTTATATAAAAACATTTATAGATAGACATTAATGAGTTTGTACATGACTATGTGATTTTGGTTATTAAGGAGAAGGTGTGTTGGTTTTATTAATAGAGACCAAAGCTGAAACATTTTAGTTAATCTATGTTTGTAACTAGAAATGAAAATTGATACTTTGATATGTGTTCATATATGTATATCAATAGTATATATGATTCTATTAAATCATTGAAAACATACTTGTCTATTTTGAGTATACTATGTACAAGCATGCATATATAGTTTATACAATGAATTATGTATAAGTTTATGTGATTATTTGAGTTATCAAATCTAAATTTAGAATATAGCTAAGTGTTAGATTATGTTTATAAATATATGGAATACTTAGGATTTGCTTATTTAATACAAATCTAAATTATGTATAACATATATAAAAATAAACATATTTTGATTCCATGTTTAAGTACTTGGTCGATATAACAAATATATATAGGTGAATTTGTTATTTGATTTATCATGGATAAGTTTATATGTGTGTTTAAAGGTTTAAAGGAAAATCTAAATAAGTGTTATTTAAGATTAAATACAAACCATATAATTTTATTAGTATTTGAATAAGCCTATTATTGTAATTTTGGTTTATGAAAATAAAGTAATAAGATGGAAATTAATGTTATATGGATGAATAACATAAAATATAGAGTTACATGTTAATATATGTCTTACTTAGTTGGTTTGATTTTATTGATGATTGTTTCAAAATCTATTTATTATGCTATAATAAATTATATGTTAGATTCATTATATTGCATTTTATGTAATAAATGAATGTATTTGTTATTTATTTATTTGACACATATTATATCTGCTAGCAGGGAATATTCATTATAAATCTATTGGTTTTATTATTATTATTATTATAAAACAAATTTGGTATTAATGACACTATATAAGCAAGTGAGACAGACTTCACCTACTTAGATAGTGTCACTAATACATAGAGATGATGTAATCTGATTGATTGGTGTGTATGAAATTGATTGATTGTAGAGATCAATAACTATATGAAAACTTTGGAAAAACTAGTGTTTATAGTTAAACATTTTCATTTCATCTATTTGATTTAGTTTACATGTTTTATATGATATCATGTTATAATGAGTTTATTTATGATATACATCATGTATTAGTTATATTACAACACAAATGTTTTACTTGTCACTCTTTATTCTTGCAACATCATTATCTATCCATCTGTGAAGGGAGGGTCATTTCCTAGTTGGAAGATTGTGTAGGGGATCTATGGTCCGTGTTTGATATGGAAAAGCTCTCAGATGATGGTCTCCATCCCCTCATTAGTGCTTCACTAGTGACTACACTCATGATTACTTATGTTTGATATGATTTCATTAAGACTTGCATGCTCTATGGAGCATTGTATCATTGTACATTGTTATTAAGATTTATATATGTTAAAAATATACTATTTTGTGTATTTTATCATTACAATAGTTAGTTGTAATTTTGTATCAGTTGATAAATTTATAAATATACTTTTATAAAATTAATGTAGTATTCATTTTATATCAGCATTGTACTTGATCTTGATCTATGATCATTATCTAAATAAATTAAACCCTAACCTTAATTTTGGTTATCTTATAAACTAATGTATTTAGTTAAAGATCACTCATTTGTTGGTTTCATCATGATGGAATATATTTATAAATTTGTGGTAATGTTTTTTTTTAATTACTTTATTTTAGTAAAATCTAGTGGGGTTGTTACATTATGGTATCAAAGTTGAGGATCACACTATAGGAATTAAAGAGTCCATTAATGAAAATGTATTATCCTATTAACTAGGAATAAGAATGGTACACACTAGACCTAGAGGTGAGGGTAATTTAAACACCCATCCTCCAATGCATTCAAATCTATTCATTATTGAACAAGCTGTGAAGTTGGATCAAATTCTCAGAACCATGCACAAAATTTGGGACCAAATCATGGCCCAGGAATAAGAAGTGCATGGAGATTTTGAGGAAAATGTTTAGAAAGAACCTAAAAATCATATTTTTGAGTAGGAAAATCATCAAGAGTAGATGCATGAGGAAGTGCCACTAGATGCAAGAGATCGAGCAGCTACAGAGCTAGCATGGGATATGAAAAAAGGTGAATTCACCTAAGTTTGATGGAACTATTTTAAGAGATGGAACTCAAGCATGGCTAGCAGAGATGGAGAAATATTTTGAGATTCAAAATTTATCTAAAGCCACCAAAGTAGTTTGGGGAGAATATTAGCTTGTTGGTGAAGCAAAAATTTGGTGGGCAAATAAGAAGCTTGAGATGAACCTTGGCTCTACCACCACCACTTGGGGGTAGTTCATGACATTATTTAGGTCATGGTGGATTCTTCATATGTATTTTGATTATAAATTGATAAATTTTTAGAACCTTAAACAAGGAAATATTTTTGTGAATGAATACTAGGAGCAACTCACCAATATCCTAAAGCATGTCCCTTAGTATCAAGTAGATGAGAGGTTTAAAATTAGGAAATTTATAATGAGACTAAAACTCAAAACTAGTTGTGAGGTAAATGTTCATGGTCCATCTACCATGGATTAGGTCTTTGAGAAGGTAATAAAATAGGATTAAAATCTCTTGTTTGGGTCAGAGATAAATTTAATAAAAATATTAGATGTCCTAAAATGATTTTAAAAAAGAAGAACTAGAAGAGGAGTGGAGATTCCAAGAATCAATTTAAGAGATAGAATGCTAAGTTTAAAAATAACTCAGGGAACAAGAATCCTAGAAATGGTTTCAAGGGAAATCAACAATCAGATAGAAGAGTAACACATGGAGGTTGCTTCATTTTTGGAGGTGGCCATTACACTAGAGAGTGTATTCAAGGTAAATCAGATGGTAAGAACAAGGGTTCTGCTTCACAATAGGGAAATTTTTAGCAGAGGATTCATGTAGTTATTGGAAATCATCAAGCTAAATTCCAAGCTTCTCCAATTAAACTAATAGGTATTTTGTTCGATCATCTAATTTTATTTTGATTGACACTAGGGTTACTAAATGTTTTATTGCTCCTATAATTCTTAATAAGTTGTCTAGAAAATCTGGAATTAAGGAAAATACATGGTCAGTACAGTATGAGAATGAGTCAAAGGTTAAGGTTAACAAGTGTCTAGTAGAACCTAAAATTAGGTTACCTAAATTCACTATAATAGTGGATCTGTATGTTGCACTGGTAGGGTCATATGATGTGATCCTAGGAGTTAATTGGCTTATGGATCATAAAACTAAGGTTGATTACTATCTGAATAAGGTAGAGTATCAAGATGATTTTATAAATTAGACATAACTTCAAGGTGAGAAAAGAGAGTTTAAGCTTAGGCAAATTTATGTAATTCAACTCAAAAGGCACTGAGAAAAGGATTCAGGTATTTATTATTAAAATAAATGAGATGGAGGAATCAAAGTAGCCATCCATTAAGGATTATCCTTTTCTTAGGAACTTTCAATATGTTTTTCTAGAGGAATTACCTTGATTACCATCCAAATGCGAGTTTGATTTCTCAATTGACATAATACCTAGATTTGAACCATAATACAAGGTACCATATAGGATGACAACTACTAAACTAGTTGATTTGAAGGCTTAACTTTAGGATTTGTTATTTAAAGGGTTGATTTGACCAAGTGTATCATCATGGGGTGTACCAATGGTGTTTGTCAAGAACAAGGATGGTACTCTTCACCTATGTATTGATTACAAGATGTTAAATAAGGAAACCATAAAGAATAAGTATCTGTTACCTCATATTAATGATCTCTTTGATCAAATGAAAGGGGTAATAGTCTTTTTTTAGATTGATCTTAGATCAAGGTATCATCAGCTGAGAATCAAAGATGAGGATATTTCAAAAATAGTGTTCAAAACTCGATATGGGAACTATAAGTTCACAATATTAATTAAATAAAGAAAGAAATAAAATACACAAAACATAATACAAGAGAGAAACATATTTAATGTGGTTCACCCAATATGGGATACATCTACATATAAATAACCAATTCTTCTCTTATTCAATCCAATAAATGAAGGGATAAACCTATAATACATCTACTATAATCTCCTCTTCACTCACACACAATGTGCCACCATGTTTACAACACCCTAATATCAAAGGAGGGTTACATATTAGGGAAAAATATACCAACATAATTTATACTATTAGATCTGTGACTTAATAGTGAACAGTCTAGATTTACTATGAAATTATAATATTTTACAATGCATTTTTTATCCATAGCAACCATAGTGGGAGAGTGTTTCCCCCCACACACACCTTATTAGGAACTAAGCATTCTAATAATACTAGGCTCCACCATTCAACAACAAATGCTCTAGAAACATTTATGAATCTCATGAAAAATGTGTTTAGGGATTATCTGGACCACTTTGTGTTGAATTTTTTTTGATGACATCCTCATATATTCTAAGAATGAGGAAGAACATCCTTATCATCTAGAACTAGTTTTTTAGCATTTGTATAAGCATAAACTATATGGAAAGTTATCCAAATGTGAATTTTTACAAAATAAAGTGCAATATTTTGGGCATAGTATCTCTATGGATAGAATTTTAGTGGATCCATCAAAGATAAGAGCCATAATGGAATCACCAATGCTTGTATGAGCTGAAAATTTTTATGGGTTTAATGGGTTATTATAAGAAAATTTCTCCAAATTTATCAAAGATAGGTAACCCAATTACTTCTCTTTTATGGAAGAATCAGAGTTTTTTTTGGTTAGACAAGTACAAAAAAGCCTTTCAAGAGCTAAAAAGGAGGCTTAATTCAAAACTTGTGATAAGAGTTTTTGATCCTAATAGTTAGTTATCAGTAATCATGGATGCATCTAGAGATGGAGTTGAAAGTTTTTATGTAGGATGGTTCAATTCTAGTATACGAGTCCATAAATCTTAATCCATATGAGGTGAATTATACCCCTCACAATTTGTAACTTACTGTAATAGTGCATGCCTTATAATTTTGGAGGCATTATCTATTGGGGAAACCATTTGAGCTCAATATTGACAACTTGGGACTCAATTATATCTTCACCCAACCAAACCTATATACACGTCAGAGATGTTGGTTATAATTCTTATCTAATCAAATTTTTTT
This sequence comes from Torreya grandis, assembly GCA_037957365.1. Classification (NCBI taxonomy): domain Eukaryota; kingdom Viridiplantae; phylum Streptophyta; class Pinopsida; order Cupressales; family Taxaceae; genus Torreya; species Torreya grandis. Next base: position 29,709 of record JARHVA010009311.1, read on the forward strand.
GTATTAACTATATCAAGGGAAAAGAAAATAGAGTAGTAGATTACCTAAGTTGTAAAAGGTACATATCAACCTTGTCTACTATCAAGATTAATTTATGCAATCTTGTAATTAAATTCTCCCCTAGAGATTAATTTTATGAGTAGGTTAAGAAAGCATTATCATAGAATGCTCATATTCCCATGTTTAAAGGATTAAATTTGGAGAGTGATGGTCTTTTGAGGTATAATGGTAGGATGTATGTGTATAATAGAGAGAATTTGAAGAGCATGATGCTAAAATAATTGCACAATGCCCCATATTTAGGACATCCTAGAGTAACTAAGCTCACAACCAAGATAAAATCTCTCTATTTTTAGAAAGGGATAAAAAAGGATGTAGTGGATTTTGTGTCTCATTGTTTGGAATATCAATGTGTGAAAGATGAAAATGTACATCTAATAGGATTTTTATATCCTCAAGATATCCCAGAATAGAAGTGGCAAGTTATTAGCATGGACTTTGTCCAAGGGTTGTCATTATTATGAAACCAATATGATATGATCTTGGTAGTAGTTGATAAACTAAGGTAGCTCACTTCATACCAAACAACTTGATAGATAATGCACCTATGCTTGAAAATAGATTTGTGAAAGAGGTGTACCAATTTCATGTATTTTTAGAAAAGATCATTTCTGATCAAGATCATAAAATGAATTCTATATTTTGGTTGACTTTGAATTTAACTCTAGGATGTAGTTGAATTTTTGTATTGCATATCAGCCATCAATATAGATGGACAAACATAAAGAGTTAAACAAGTTTTAGAGGATCTCCTTTGAATGTATTGCATGGATCATCAATACAAGTGGGAAGAGTAATTTCCATTGGTTGAGTTTACCAACAATAACACATACCAATCAAAAATTAAAATAGCTCAATTTGAGGCATTATATAGGAGGTGTAGAACACCAATCAGTTGGGATAGGTTAGAAGATTGGGCAGTCTTTGTATGTGAAATTATTTTGGAAGTGGAAGACCAAATTAGGACAATCAAGAAAAGGTTGGTCAAGGCCAATGATAGATAGAAAAGTTATGCTAATCTAAAAAGAATAACAAGGTAATGGTATGTTGGTGATAAAGTATTTCGGTGGGTTAAACCAAAAAAAACTTGATTGAGTTTATAAAATCAGTGAAGCTTTCACCAAGATATGTGAGACCCTTCAAGGTTCTAGAAGTGATCAATCTTGTAACATGTATTCTTACATTACCATCAGCTCTAACTCTTTTGCATAATGTTTTCCATGTGTCCTATCTTAAAAAATATGTTGTTGATCATTTTCATGTAATGTATTGGAATGCTTTATAACTTGTAGATCCCAAGGTGGTCACAATAAAACCAATCAAAATAATTGACTCTCACAAAATCAGTTTGCATAATATATAAGTATCATAGTACAAGGTCTAATGGGATTAATATTCTGAAGATAGTGCCAATTTCTAGAATTATGATGAGTTTTATAGGCTATTTCCATATTTTTTACTTAATATGTTTCTAGATATTATTTAATTTTTTGTTGAATAATGTTTAATTTCATAACTTATGTTGGAATAAGTGTCATCGAGATGATGCCAAGCTTTGTGGAGAAATATGTCACATCATGATTCCTCTCTAGACCTAATAACCCACTAATTAGTGGATTTTATGGTTATTATTGGTTAATTACTATTTTGGTTATGTTAGATTTCATATACTGATTTATGGATAATTATATGTAACTTATTAACATGATTTCTAATTTATTGAGTTAGTTTTACTTGTATATTATGTATAAGATGATTATGTTTATTTAGTTCATTACAACATTATATTTTGGATTATATATTGATTTAGGCTAAATATCTTTACTATTTTGAGGTGGATGTAGGAGAGATACATCCAAAGCATTACAAAGGGAGTGAATCATTGGAGAGGGTGGCATAGATGGAGACATTAGAGGATGACATAATGAGATTTAAGAACCCACACACACCACAATAGTTTATATATGATTTTGATCAGTGTTTGATTTAGATATATTTTTTATGCTTTTGGTTACTAATATGGTATCTACATTTTAAATCGTTTATTCTCATGTTGTTATGGTTATTTGTTGCAATTAGGTTGTCTTACTCAACTTATTGCATAGGATTATGTTACTTAAGCTCATTCTTGGAAATCTATGAGTTATTGAGGCATTTAGTTTATATCTTCAGTATTCCTTGCTGCTATCTTTGCATGAGTGTGAACCTTTCTAGAAGCATCATTATCTTGTTTATAATGCATTTATATAGTTTTAGAAGTAACTAGATTACCATTTTTGTTTTGTGTGTTAAGTTGATTATTAATATTATGCTAAGTCTATGTTATTATAATTAGGCAATGTTATAATATTTAAATCATTCTTATTAATAACAATAGTTAAATTGTTTTATGATTATTAGGAAGTCAATGTGTTTGTTAAAATGTTATAATGTTTATTAGGTAGTCGATGGTTTTTTTGATTTACATAATAAATAAAAGGATTATAATAATGAGGAAGGTTCAAGATTAGGGTTTGGTTGTTCATTTTTGACATGTGTTATCAAGATATTATGCAAAATAATCAATTTATTTTGGGATTTTGTAGGGTAAAATGGTTAGTCTTCCTTCACTCTTCTGTAAGTTAGTTTTCATGTGAAGCTTCCTTCATCGAGCTCATAATGAGCCCAAGGAGTTTTGGCTTAAAAGGGGGAATTTAGTGGCATGAGGTTAACATGTAGGAATATAAAAGTAAAATGGGGAAGCAATGCCTAGGTAGACAGTGGAGGTAGATGAAGGAGAAAGAAAAAGGTTCTAGGAAATTAGAGATTATTACTAGTTTCTATCACTTGATTATCTTTATCATGTTGGTGATGTTGTTTGAATTCATACATATTTTTATATGAAATTTTGAATAATGAATTATGGTAAATTTATATGGGTTGAGGGTTTTCATTTTATTGTTTTCTAGTATATAAAACTAGGGTTATATGCCTAATATTGCAGATGGTTCAGCCATCCATAGAACCAGGCATGTGACTCAATAACCCTAGTCATGGATAAGAATTATAAATTATGGAATGTTAATGTATAAATTATGTGTTTTATTAAAATGGTTAATAGAAATGGAAAATATTGATGATTAATGTAGACACATTTAGAAAAGATTTAGAGATTAAAAATTCTACCAAATATATTAAGATAAATTTGGGAATAAAAGAATTTTAACAATTGAGTTTAAAATGAAATTGGGTTAAATTTTAGGCTTAGTTTTATATATTAATGTGTAAATAATTTATTTCAATGTATTAATTATTCTAGTTTTGTTTAATCTACCATTCTTATCTGTATGCACATATTTATTAAGTAGTCTTATATTTCAAATAGAAGGAAAATTTTATATATAAACTATGTCAGAACATGGCTGGGTATTATGGGATTTAAACTCATATTTTTATTAACTAATTATAATCCATTCCCTTTTATATATAGACATTGGTTTTATTGTATATTTAATTCGGTCAAAATTTTGTAATCCTGCACTAGGGTATAGATGTATGAATAAGGTTATAATGAATAAATTTAGGAAGAAATAGGTAGATGGAAAACTATAGTTGGCTTGAATGATTATATATAAACTATCTCAAATCTAAGGATTTCCATTATGGACTAAGATGTATAAATATGCATGGTAATATTCATATAATCTTTGAGACTATTATGGATGACCTGTCAATATGAATAATCTAATGTAATATACCTAAACCATGTGCAGGTTATAGTTTTCTATATATATATATATATATATATATATAAACATGTTTATATTGTGTAAAACCAAAATGGAAACTATATGTTAAATGGTTATTAATTGAGGATATATATTTGTGAATTTTATTATGTTATTATGAGGAAAGGTAGAGTTCATTGTAAATACTAAGGTTGAGTATTTCGATTAGGCATACATTTATATGTGATACTCGTAAGTCTTTCACATAATATTACACTCACTTATATTCAACTATATTAGTATATAGTTGGTTGTGTCTATATAGAAGTGTTAGTATTTTAATATACCTTTCCTATATCTAAATATGTATATATAGACATAGCTGAGTTTGTACATGATTATGTGATTTTGGTTATTAAGGAGAAGGTTTGTTGGGTTTATTAATAGAGATCAAAGCCAAAGAAATTTAGTTAATCTATGCCCATAAATAGAATTGAAAATTTATGCTTTGATATTTGTTTGTATATGTATATCAACAATACATATGATGCTATTAAATCATGGACAACATACGTATCTATTTAGAGTATAATGTGGACAAGCATGCATATATGGTTTATACAACAAATTCTATATAAGTTTATGTGATTATTTGAGTTATCAAAGCTAAATTTAGAATATAGCTGAGTGTTGGATTATGTTTATAAATATATAAAATACTTAGGATTTGTTGATTTATTACAAATCTAAATTATGTATCTCTCTCTCTCTCTCTCTCTCTCTCTCTCTCTCTCTCTCTCTCTCTCTCTCTCTCTCTCTCTCTCTCACACACACACACACACACACACACACACACACACACACACACACAAATTCTGATTCTATGTTTAAGAACTTGGCCAATATAAAATGTGTGTGTGTGTGTGTGTGTGTGTGTGTGTGTGTGTGTGTGTGTGTGTGTGTGTGTGTGTGTGTGTGTGTGTGTGTGTGTGTGTGTGTGTGTGTGTGTGTGTGTGTGTGTGTGTGTGTGTGTGTGTGTGTGTGTGTGTGTGTGTGTGTGTGTGTGTGTGTGTGTGTGCGTGTGTGCGTGTGCGTGCGTGCGTGCGTGCGTGCGTGTGTGTGTGTGTGCATTTTTTATTTGATTTATCATGACTAAGTTTTATATGTGTGTTTAAAGGAATATCTAAATAAGTGGTATTTAATATTAAATACAAATCATATGGTGTTATTAGTATTTTAATAAGCCTCTTATTATACTTTTGGTTCATGAAAATAAAGTAATAAGTTAGAAATTAATGTTATATGGATGAATAACATAAAATATAGAGTTACATGTTAATATTCAGTAACTTGATGTCTTGATATATGTCTTACCCAATTGGTTTGATTTTAATGATGACTGTCTCAACATCTATTTATTATGATGTAATAAATTATATTTTAGATTAATTACATTGCATTTGATGGACTGAATCAATGTATTTGTTATTTCTTTGTTTGGCATATATTATATTTACTAGTCAAGAATATTCATTATAAATCTATTGGTTTAATTATTATTATATATATAATTAATCTATTATTAGTGACACTATTTCAGTAAGTGAAATAGACTTCCCCTACTTAGATAGTGTCACTAATACATAGATGATGTAATTTGATTGAGTGGTGTGTATGAGATTGACTGATCCTAAAGATCAATAATTATATGAAACCTTTGGCCAAAGTAGTGTTTATACTTAAACATTATCTTTTTTTTTTTTTGATTTAGTTTACATATTTTGTATGATATCATGTTATAATAGGTTTCTTTATGATATGCATCATTTATTAGTTATCTTATAGCACATGGGTTCTAGTTTGCACTCTTGATTCCTGCACCATCATTATCTACCCATTCATGAAGGGAGGGCCATTCTGTAGTTGGGAGATTATGCAAGGGATCTATGGTTTATGGTTGGTGTGAAATTACACTCAGATGTTGTTCTCCCTCCCCTCAACAATACTTCACTGGTGACTACACTCAAGATTACTTATGGTTGATATGAGTTCATTAAGAATCACATGTTCCACAAAGCATTGTATCTTTGTACATTATTACTAATATTTGTATATGCTAAAACTATACTATTTTGTATATTTTATCATCATAATAATTGAATGTAAATTTTTATCAGTTGTGGTTGAATTTGTAAGTATGCTTTTATAAAATTAGTGCAATATTCATTTTATATCAATATTATATGTGATATTGATATGTGATCATTATAAAAATATATTGAACCATGACCTTACTTTTGGCTCTCTTATAAACTACTATATTTAGTTAAATATCACTTTATTTATTACTTTCATCATGATGGAAACTATTTGTGAAATTGTGGAAATGTTCTTTTAATAAAATTACCTTATTCTAGTAAAACCTAGTGGGGTTATTACACAAACACTATTACCTTACCCTGTATAATTGTGTATACATATATACATTATATGTGTATTTGACATAAATAACATGAGTCTTGAATAATGAAGCTTTTTTATTATATATTTATATATACATTGGTAACATTAGCTATTTGGAAACTTTCTTGTTGTTATGTATAGATAAATGTATATATATCTATAAATGCATATGATGTTGATTATTCCTAGCTATATATGTAAATGTGTAGACAAAAATCATTGGGATGATAAATATGGAGCTATATTTGTCTTTATTTTGAGGAAATCGTACAATTATAGGTTATAGGAAAATATCATAGACCTATATATTAATTTCTATGAAGAAGGCTGAGCATATGCATAGTTAATTATCTAGATTAGAAAACTTACATTAACTTTATGAATAAATGAATGTATAGGTATATATTTTTGTAAGTACAAATAAAGATAATTATGTTCATATATTTATGCACACATACCCAACCTTAGTATATAATTGTCTCCTTTTTAAGGTATTAAGGAGTTGTAGGTTACAAAAATGGAAAATTGTGAGTATAAGTTATTAAAATGAATGGATATATTAATGAGGATAGTTATTCATAGGTTATATGAGTGGAATAGGATATTAAAAAAATATAATGGTAAGGATAAAAATTATTCATATTACATATGCATTCTAAGATATTATGGTTTATGTAACAATTCTTTATTGTATATAGTGCATATCTTGTTTGTAAAATATAATTAGGTTATAACCTTATATTATTGAGATTTTCTTATACATTAGAATATAATGGAATGAGTTGGGAGAGGTGCATAAAGGAAGCTTAGATATTTCATTTTTTAATGAGTTATTTTGATATTTTGTGGGTTATATTGTTAACTAAGTTTCATCATCATCATCATCATCATCATCATCATCATCATCATCATCATCATCATCATCATCATCATCATCATCATATTTTTTGTGTATGTGTGTTATTTTTGAAGGATGAGTTGAGAAGGGACTTTGTATAATTGGATTCTTATTCTAGTTTCCTATACAATTCTAGTTTTGAATACAATTAATTTGATAAATATATGCATATCAGTTTTAGGTTAAGTAAATGCAAATAATGATTTTCTTGATTTATGATTGCTTGTACCTTGTATTACTATCTGGGGTGAGTGTATTCTGTAATCTATATTTATTTTTCTTGAATATATATGTGAAAATTATTATACTTGTTCATAGATAAAAAGTGTTAGATATATGAGTGTGACAGCAGGAAAATCATATATCTATCCCATGACATCATCAAATAGTTATGATTCATTAGCAAAGAGTTTTGTGTGAGTGAAATTGATTCAGATCCCTAGATCTAATTTCTATCATGTAAAATTTTGCCAAAGTAATGTTATATCTAAGACATTGTAATTCTATAATGCTTTGTAGTTTAAATGTGTATGTTGATTTCATAATAGATAGAGGATTATTTTCCATGGTCTATGTGACTACTACATGGATTAGTGAGTGTACACACATGGATTCTAGTTGATTTCTTGATATCCGCACTATTCTTATATGCCCCTCAATAAGGGTAGGGCCACTCCCAGTGGGGAGGTGTATGGGAGAACTTGGTTTGCGGTTGGAGGTAAAGCACTAGGATGATGCTCTCCTTTATTTAGTTGTTTCAACCATTTAAAATCATGATCTTGGATACATTCATGGATCATCAAGCTATTTGAGGCTCATTTGTACTATTGAACAAACTATATTATATATTTGACTTTGTACTAAAATGTAACATGTAGGAAATTATTATTTGGTGGATATTCAACACATCAATGGTCATGAGATTTGTAATTAAATTATGAATATTATGAAAATAGTTGTTGTATGCTTATTTATAGCTGAAATGTGTATTACATTAGTGATTTGATGTATATGATTTGTTCTACTTTTTATTTTAAAGAAATATTCATCTTATAAATTGATATAAACTATTTAGAGACTAAATGAATCATTTTATTAACTAGTGGGTTGATAGATTTATAAACTTATTGCTTTAGATGCATTTATTAATTAAACAATGACTTTTAGATAGTCTTAATGATTGTATAAGTGTACCATATGTATTTCAAAAAATAATTGTGTAATTATTTTGTAACCCAATGGGGTTATATATTAAGGTATTAGAGCAAAGGTTTAGCACTTATACCTAATGAGTACACAAACATAGATCTATTCTCCTAATTTTTAGTGAGGAGAATCAAACAAAGAAAATTGAGTTATGAGGGGACTTAAAATGTGAACCCTGAAGCTGATCCTAATCAACTAGAAAGAGAACAAGCTATAAAATTTGATCATATACTTGTTATCATGGATGACACTAGAGACATGATATCATCTATAGAGAAAGATGTTCCTAGGATTGAGGAGGAAGATGAATAATAGGTTCCTAAGTAACAAACTAATGAATAGTAATTGCCTCAAGGAAGGGGCATGAGGAACGTTAGTAAGGGGCTAGAGCTCAAGTAGATGCAGAGCTTGTGTGTGATATGGATAAAGTAAACCCACCCAAGTTTAATGGTATGGTATTGGGTGATGAAGCCTAAAATTGGCTCATTGAAATGGAAAAGTATTTCAATATTCAAAATTATTCTAAGGTGACTAAGGTTGTTTGGGGAGCTTACTAATTGGCTAGTGAAACAACAACTTGGTGGGCTAGTAATAAGCTTGAGATGGACCTTGATTCCACTACCACCATGTGGGAGTTGTTTGTTACTCTATTTAGGGCATGATGTATACCTCAACTATATTTTGATCATAAATTAACATATTTATAGAATCTAAAGCAAGGGACTTGTTGGTAAATGAATACTGGGAACAATTCACAAGCTTTTGAAGTATGTTCCAAAGTATCAGAAAGATGAATGTTTTTAGATCAGGAAGTTCATGGGTTTAAACCCCCAAATTGGTTGTGAAATAGACATGCATGGACCATCTACCATGGATCAGGTCTTTGAGAAGGTAGTTAAGTAAGAGTAAAAGCATAAATCACTTGTAGAGGTTAGAGAAAAGTTCATAAAGAAGTTTGGACATTATAAGAAACCCTTCAGTAAAAATAACTAGAAATATAATGGAAATTCCAAGAACTATTTTAATAGCTAGAATGAGAGACTCAATAATGATTTAGGGAATAAAACTAGGAGGTAGTTTTAGAGGAATCAAGGGTGCTAATCAGGTTAAGAGGAAAAGACCACATGAAACATGTTTTACATGTGGAAGAGAGCATTATGCAAATGATTATCCTTGGCGGAAGACAAATGGCATAAATAAGAATGGGTCCACATCTACATCTCAACAAGGTACCTTTTAGCATCATATTAATGTAGCAATGTATAATTATTAATCCTCTCCCATATATTTAGGTACTTTTTTTGTGGAACCCACTTCTATTTTGATATATACAAGAGCTAGTGGTGCTTTATCTCTCTTAGAATGTTAGGTAAATTATCTAGAAAAGTTGGTTTTATGGAAAATACATGGTCAGTTTAGTATGGGAATGAATCCAAGGTTAAGGTTGGTAGATGTCTTATTGAGGCTAAAATAAAATTTTAGAACTCACCATAGTTTTTTATCTTTATGAAGCACCACTAGGGTCATATGTGTTGTTGCTTGCATAACACACCCTAATTCTTCCAAGAATAAGGGAACCTATTTTTTTGGACTTTTGCTCTACTCCCACTTGCACTCATGGTTCATTGGTCTCAACACCTTAGTTTTCCTTAGTGTTTCATATATATTTCCATGCCAAACTAGGATCGTAAATCATCACTATTGTAAGTACCACATCCTTGATAGAAAACTTCATATATAGTACTTAATGTAAGAGTGAGTTTTGACCTCCCAATTTGGATTTGAATCCTGACTCTCTTACTTTTACTAACTCTCTTGTCCTAATATAGGATTTAATTTATATTTTTATGCCCTTCATGATCACAAAACATTTCCCATTATGATGACCAAGTATGATCGATGAAGTTTCATAAATAACACTAGGCCCCAAAATGAAGATTTGCTACACTTCTACTCATTTGGCATTCTTACCTTCTTACTGTCTCAGCTCCTTACAGCTGATCTAGGGTTAATTTTGTTTTTTTTGTTATTTTTGGACCTCCAAGACATATCTAATATTATTTTAATCACTCTTGTAGATAATTTTCATGTTTTATGTTTTTAGTAGAGATACATTTTTGAGACACTTATCCCACTTCTTGGGTCTGTAGACTAGTTGTTGACTAGGTATCTCATTTTTAAACCTCCAAAACCTATTTAATATTGTTCACTAGGTTCATTTGATAAAGTTTCATGTTTTGACCTCCTCCCAGAAATGACTTTTTGGCCTCCATTTTGTATCAAAATCATGCTTCTCAGGCAAAGAACTTTCAAATTTATTTGATTTGGTCTATCTTGTAATTTTGGTATCAACTTAAGATAATAATTATTTTTCATGATATTTTGTCTAATTTTTTTAAATATTAACTACATATACCTAATTAGATTCCCAAACCCTAATTAGGTCCAAGAGTGGAGTCGAGTGCTATGCCTTTGTTAATTTAAACAAAAGTTTTAGTTTGGTCTATGCTTGGTCATTGGGATTTTTACACATCATTTTCCCATTGGTATTTTCATTTTTAAGCATCATTTTATAGTCAGGGATGTATCTTCAATTAAGTTGGGGCCATCCCCCACTATTTTTTTCAATGGTAGTTAGGGTCCCGATCCTTGACTAGGTCATTTGGGATCTTGGGACCCCTTCCTAGTTATAATAAGGGTAGAATTTTTTTATTATGTTGGGATTTTCCACCCCCTCACATTCCTTTGTTAATCTAGGGTTGGACCTTGACTAGGTCATCAATGATCTTGATCTCTATGAGCTTTTGGTAACTCAGGTATTGACCCCTCATTTGCTTGACCATTTCTATGTGGGGTTCTCACCCCCAAATATCCTAACAATACATTGCGAGATTTTAACCCTCTTAAAATTGATTAAAACCATAATAAAAATGTGAAAAGCCTACTAGAATGCTTGAATACTAAATCATGGGTCTCAATCATAAATAGGTCTTAGGGCCCCCAAATATGTTTTCCCACCAAATTTTATTTTTAATACCTAATGCAAATTGGGTATTTGGTCAATGATTAGGTATTTAGGCATACAAAAAACTATCCTAGTTCTATTTGGGATTCTAAAGCCCAAATAACACTAAGATTTTTTTTAATAGTAATGTTTACATAAAATATTGACCCCTTGAAAATCCTTAATAGTTATACTAAGCCTATTTTTGACCTATCAATCATTTTTTACAATAGCTTGAGCATCTAGAGTCATTTTCAAAACTATTCATTTTTTTGAAAATTTGGTTATAGCTTGAATGTAATGGTGGTTTTAATTTTACTTGATTCCTCCTAGTTAAAACAAGTTCATGTTTTTCTATAATAGTGCAGTGCTCAATCTTATTAATTCTCTTTTTTGACTTATTTTTGGCCCTATTTTATAGGTGAACCATGAAAGTGGTAGGATTTGGGAAGAGGATGAGGAAGTTAAAGCATTAATGGTGGTAGTTGGTTATTTTTGACAAAATCCTGACCTTTGTAAGACCAACTCTTATATATTGGTTCATTTTGACCCTCAAAGGGCTAGATTTTCTTCTCCACATAAGATATTTAGAAACATAACTCTTTTATTTATAAAAATGATTTATTAGTGTTAATATCTTCCTCAACTCATGTCTTTCCATATACTAGAAAAAGTTTGGGAGAATGATTGTGATGTACTCTAAAGTTGTTTATCAAATGATGAATGCCAATTAATTGAATACTTGTGATTATTTTCTTTGTGCATGTATACAGTGGTGGTTGATGTTATTTCCTTATTTTTATCCACTAATAAGATTGCATTGGATTTGGATTCAATGTGCATATGTTTTTCGGTTTAGTAGCTAGTTTATGGAGTGATTTTGATCTTGACACTAGAGTTGACATCATTATTTATAGGCTTTTATATCTCTTTTTTCCCTCTCTTTTATCATTTTTAATTAGTTTTTAGCTTAGGATTTGATATCAATATATGTCTGAATGAATATCAATCATTTTTTATATTTATCCATTATCATTTTAGTATTGTCAAATAGTTTAAAATTAATGGAATTAACACAATAAAATTAGCTAAAACAACATCAAACAAAATCCTACATATGTTGATTTTTCTTTGGGCAAGTTTTAAATGCAAGTTTTTATGTTTTGATTCCTAAAATAAAATAGATTAATGTATTAATGAATGCATACCCTACCATTTTTATCTTGACATAAAACTCATTTGATTAAAATAATAAACATAGCATGTTTTACATTGTTCAATTACCTAAAACCCATTGAAACACAGTTAGAAGTTTAGAATAGATGAATAGGTGAACCAACAAAGGACCGTTGAAATGAAATGGTCATAATGAGCCACTCAGTGAAGATCAATGCACCTAGACTTCGTAGATATAAACCTTGGGGGGATTCTCCTGATTCTCCTTTCAAGAGTGGCAAATAGAGAGATGAGTGTAGGACATTAGTGGATGCCAAAATGCATGTAAAAAAAACTAGCATTAGAATGAGAGCTTGAACATATATATAAACCTATCCACAAACATAAAACTAAGGTTCTAGTAGTTTTTTTTAATTTGAACACTTATGATTTTTATCCACACTTAGGTAGTTTGAAAGCTAAACTTAAAATCACATGGATACCCATGAGATCAAATTCCATAGGGGCTAATTTTGAATTATTAGAAATCATTGAATACTTAAAACTGAGGGTAACCAAAGAGAAATAAAAAAAATGACAAATACACTCATCTAGTAGTTTGATTACTACTTTAAATCCTTTTATCAACCCATTTATTATATTTTAGAACCCACCAATAGTAGTTAATCCCACTTTGTTTGGTACAAGTGGATGCCATGTGAAAGTTATAGTGCCTACCTATGGCCTATTGAAGAATCCTAATAAATTCTTCCCAAAATATACACCTAATGGGATTCAAACAACCAAGGAGCATATTTGATCATTTAAGGATGACTTGATTTGAACACAAATTCAACACAATAGTGTGGATTGCCACCTATTCCCTTACTCCTTGGGATAGGTTTCTTATGAATGGTATCTTGGCTTGCCTAATGGATCTATCACTTCCTCGAATGATGTAGAAAATATTTTCATCAACCATTTTAGACTGACAATTGATCTGGTTATCATATATCATCACTTTTTTGTTACCTTTAGGTAGCCAAATAAGACTATGAGTGTCTTCAATACACACTTCCATAAGCTTTATCAAATTTTAAAAAAAATCATACATTTAAATGTAAGTGGATACCATACAAACATACTTTAGGGATTTATATTTATTGACTTCTATGTTCCTCACAAGAACTCTAGTAGCCCTCTTATCCTTGCCCTTAGCTTCTAATGATGTTGTAAAAATTGAAAAATAGATGGTACCATAAGGCTATAAAATTAATCTTTTATATTTATTGGGCCAACCAAGTACTTAAAATTATATTTTAACGATCAACCATACTCCTTAGCACAACACTCTATTGATGAATCCAATCATGAGTGCCCTCTATAGAAGCCCAAATCAAATCTATAATCTAACATCCATGAAATGCATGCCTAAAAATATAGCTTATACACCTCCTAAGTATGTTTTTCCTTAGTCAAACAATTAACAAATTTTTCCCATCACATATAAAAAAATTATTGCCATGCATAACACTAGTGGTTATGCCACTTTCACTAGAAATCAATAGGTTATCTCATCATTTCTAAACAACCAAACACCTATTAATAATGATCATAATCAAACACACCTCACTATCCCTACATTTTTATATGTTAATGCACCTATGGCTAACCCACAACCATTAGTGGGAAATCCACAAAATGCTAATGTGAATCTAGAAGTAGCCAATTTGTAGTAGATAGTTTAGAGGTTGACAAATGATGAGGTCAATTTATGTAGATAAGTTCAACAAAAAACCAAATAGAATTCAAAAAACCCACCACCAACTAAAACATTTGACTTCTAGAGAATCAATAGATAATGGAACATGAGGCCAAATAATGTAGGTGTGCTTAGCCCACTAGACAACAACAACCAGTGGTAGAACAATAATAACAATGCTTCAAATATAGTGAACTTGGTTAATTTAACATCTTCCTCCTAGTTTATGATACAAAATATGGATGATTATGCTAATATTAATTATGCAAAAATTCATTTATGCCTCAAAAAACTTCCAAAAGGATATGGATAACTTATAACTAGTTTTTGCACCTAATAATAACTCTAATCAAGGCAGAGGAAACCTCAGTACAACTCTAGTCTTGGAGACTTACAAGTTTCCATTTGAAAGTGATAATGAGATAGAAGACAACCTATATGAGGTCCACATGTTTAAACAATTTTAAAGGGGAAACACATAACATTTGATGAGAAAATTCTAAACTCCATTAACTACATCTACTCCTTAGAACACTCAAGTTTCACCTGACGATAACTTGAACAACAACCCATTTCCACTTAAAGGACCTAAAACATCTTACCAACCCAAGAAAAACTATACACCTCCACAAAGTGACAAACCAGTAAATCCAAACAAACATGGATACAATATTGTAGATGATATGATGAAAACTAAGACCAATATCACAATGTTTGACATGATTCAAATCTTAAACTAAAAGGACATGTTTCTAAAATAATTATCCACTCCCAAAGGGAAAGAAACTAATAAAAAAGTTGATTCTCACATTGAAATTTACAAGAAAAAAACTAAAACTCCTCCTTCCTAAACATATGTATTTTTCAAAAAAACATACTAATTTTTTGGTGGATTCAGGTGCTTTTGGCAATGTCATGCCTTATGCAATTTGTCAGTAGGTGGATTTGACACCTATAAAGTTAAACATGAAGGTTGTTTAGTTAAAAAAATTATAGGTCAAGGTTGTCGGTGAGATAAATCACATCCATATGTAGTTTGCCTCTGATATGAGGGTACAATAATTTATTGGCATTCAGGTAGTTGATATACATGATGCTTACAACATGATTCTAAGCAGATATTGGTATAGAACATTGAACAATTATATGGAGACCAAATTCTCTCATATGTGGCTCCCATGGCATGGCATACCTAATCAAATCAGGATTGAATGTGAGCCAAAGATGTCTCACATGATAATATAATACAATAAAATAAATTATATCTTGTATGAAGAATTAGATCTAATGGTGTATGCCCTTGAGAAAGAAGTAGAAGCTTATAAGAAGTTTTCCATCAACATGTTATCTATACAATAAAATGAAACAATTGAAGAGCCAGATCAATTTAATGAAGTTGATTTCCTTTATACACCTAGAATAACTTTGTTTCCTAGTCTTTCCATAGTACACAAAGATGTGAAGCCAACTAACCTAAGTGAAAAACAAGGTTATCAATAGTTATTATTAGCAATGGGTATGGTTGAGTCAAAAATCAACAAGCTTTATGAGACTATCCAAGATAAGTTAGATATTTTTTGAGCTCCTCTGATGATAAAACATATATCTCAGACAACCCTATACTCATTTCTACCACTGAAGTCTTAACTAGAATGTTTCTATCTATAGATAAACAATATGTGTACCCACTTTGCATGCAAAAAACTAATGAATAAATCAATGTTGTAGCAACACCATCTCATCAAAGTCTTATGAATAAAACTAAAAACCATTTGTGGATTCTAAAATTTGATGGATCTAAATCTAAAAGTGGGTGTGGTGTTGGCATAGAGCTTATCAACCCTAGAAGAAAGTCATATTTTTCCTCATTTTGCATGCAAGTTGGTTACAAAAATAATGTGGCTGAATATGAGACAATATTTTATGGTCTCATGTTTACACTAAAAAGGAAAGTTAAGAACCTCAAGGTATTGGCTAACTCTGAACTAGCAGTTAAATATATAAGATGCTAGTATGCTTATAATTACAAGAGTTTATATATTTATTAAAGCTGATTTTTAAATTTAATAGAATATTTATATGCATTTAATATTCAAGCATTACCTCGTAGAATAAATTATATGGTGGATGCATTGGCTAAATTTGTGAGTACCCTAGAACCTATACTTGACTCCAATTTGAGAAGGTTATCCATGGATTTGGTCTCTACTCCTTTTATTCCTGATAAAATTTATAACTTTTAGGTATTCAATTATGATCAACATATCATCAGCTTCATCACAAACATAAATGTATTTGAGACTTAGATTATCAATGAAGATGGCCAAGAAGATTTTGAGCCTAATGAGGAAGGGGTAATCAGTATAAAATCAATAGTATACCCAAATGCATAGTCTCATTATAATGATTATTTGACATGGATTACCAAGGTGAGAAAGATAAATCAACCCCCACCAAAAGGTATGATGCACCAGTATTGTAATCTAGGCAATTCAAATGAATCAAAGAATATGCTTCTAGGCATGACATGTATTGCAAAGTAAAATTAAGACATTGTTCAAGCCTTAAAATACTTCAAAAATGTTAATTCATGGAGCTATGAGGACTCAAAGGTGTTCAACACTTCTATTATCATGCATGCCATCCTTCTTAAATTGAGAGTTAAACTATTTCACCAATAGAAAATATTAGTAAACCCATTGATATTCAAATAAGTGAATAAATTACTCCAAGAAAGGATACTATTACTTGGAAGGCACTCCACATGGGTGGATAATTTGGTTTCATTCTGAAATAAAAAATGAGATATAAGGTTGTGTGTTGACTTCTAAAACTTGAATATAGCCTTAAAAAAAGATAATTACCCATTGCCTTCACTAGATGAAGTTTTATAGATAGTGAACGACTCTCAAATGATGTCATTCCTAGATGAGTACTCAGATTATAATTAGGTAGTGGCCAATTATGAAGACTAGAGTAAGACAATGCTTACAATAAAGTGGGGTACATTCATACACAAAAAGATGCCATTCAATCTAATCAAAGACATCGACATCTTTCAACATGCCATGGATATTGCATTAAAGGATATCATTGATAAATGCATAGTCATATACATAGATGATCTATCTTTTCCAAGAATAGAGAATACCACATCAAGGACTTAAGAGTAGTCTTGTATAGGTGTAGAGACCATGGAATCTCAATGAACCTGAATAAGTGCATATTTGTAGTGATAGAGGGTAAATTTTTGGGCCACATCATCTGAGAATGAGACATATATATAGACCCTAAAGGAGTGGAGAAAATTATGAAAATTCCATTACTTGGTAACATAAAATAGTATAAGTCATTCTTCAACAAGATCGACTTCATTAGGAAGTTTATTTTAGGATTTTTAGAGATAGTCTAGCCACTAAATAATATGTTAAATAAGGATGCCAATATTGAATGGATGGTTGAATCATAAGTGACATTTACTTAGATCAAGAAAACTATTGAAAATACACTAATGATAATCAGTCCTAATAATATATATCCCTTTTACATATACTCATTTGCCTCAAAACACTCAATTACAACTCTCTTAACATAGAAGAAAGAAGATAGAGATGAGAGACCTATCTCATCTATGATTTATCATCTATGAAATGTTGAGTTGAGGTATTCAACTAGATAAATAATCCTTTACCTTGATCAAATCCATCAAAAATTTTAGGCACTACATTCTTTGCAGCAAGGTATTTTAGTGCTACCTGAGCTAGAAGTAAAGCCTATGTTAATGAAAAATGAGTTAGGTGAGTGAAGGGAAAAATGGTTGACCATTATACAAGAATTTAATATAGATCTCTAACCACTAATAATTTTAAGAGTTCAAGGACTTAGTAAGGTCATGCATGAAGTAGACCCACTTATAGTTTACTAGTAGTATATAGTGCAAGACATTACTAGTAATGACTAGTATGAAAATGTAGTCTACTATATGCTCAATAATGTTTTTAAATAACTAAATTCAAATCAAAGAAGATAATTATGCCTAAAAATTAGTAATTTAATGATCAAATTAGGCATTCTATATAGAATAAATCATGAATGCATATATCTTAGATCCCTGAACAAGTAAGAATCAGCTAGAGTACTCAGTGATTTCCATAAAAAAATATGGAGTTGGTCATAGATTAGGGAATGGTGCATCTCATAATTTACTTTAAAAAGGATATTAATGGATTCATGTTTTTAAATATGTTCATGCTCACATCTAGAGATATCATACCTACCAAGTTACTATGCATATAAAATGCACTATTTATTAAGGATAGCCTAATGTTAGTGCTCAATTTTGTATATTTACTATAAGGTAAATTATAATTTCTTGAATAGTAATTACCATATAGTAAGATAACAGTTAGTTGTTAGAATATATTATTTGGTTGTATATTGTTATATGTTATAACAATATTACACATATAGGTTTAGGGGAGATTTAGGTGATTTTTTAGCTAAGATTTTATAGGGATGTACCATCTTGAATTTAGAAAACTCATTTCCTATATATTTGTAATCATTCATATGAATTTATATAGAGTGAATAATATAATAGTTTCGTGTTTAAAATATTTTCGTATGTTCTATTATTTCTAAGATTGTTTGTGTTCAGCTTTATTACACAATACATGTGGTAGATCTTGGTGTAGACTTTGATAAACCCCATCATCTAGTATTAGAGAGAGTGTTTTCCATTAGTCATGAGAGTCTATTTTTAAGATCCATTGAAAATTACTATCTTCCATGCATACAAAATATATTTTTTGCCTAGATAATTTCATTTAAGAGTTTTGACACATTCATATTTTGTTATAGTGAATTAGTCCAACTAATTGTGTTGTCTATGCCCTTGTTCCAACCATCGATTCTATCTTTCATAACCCTATATGAAGTGATTGTTCTAAAGGAAGCACTGAGCAATCTTGTATCTTGATGAATCTATTATTT
Organism: Torreya grandis; assembly: GCA_037957365.1. Classification (NCBI taxonomy): domain Eukaryota; kingdom Viridiplantae; phylum Streptophyta; class Pinopsida; order Cupressales; family Taxaceae; genus Torreya; species Torreya grandis. The sequence continues at coordinate 48,956 of JARHVA010009311.1, forward strand.
CCATAAGACTCATCAGTTTTACATGTTAAGTAAAGTCTATAGGAATCTACTAAATTTATAATGTACCAAATAATCTAGATGTATATGTTTAGTGCCTACGCATTGATCTATAATCCATAAAATTAATTTGAGATATAAATTGTATTCTACTTATTCTGACTTATTTGACATGTTTTTCATGTATTGATCATATGCATCAACAATCCATTTGGTGATTGATATTTCCAAATATTATTGACCCATCCATCTATGACCTAATTTAACATCGAACCAATTTATTTAGATGCCCAACCAATGTTATTATTGGATGAATATTGAAGTTGTGTTCTGATCTGTGTTTTTCTATTGTGAATGGATTGTACAAAATGTAATGATGCCATGGATATGTGGTTCAATTTTTGTAAGCAAGATTAGATTTTTAGTAGTATTTATCAACATCATCAAAGGAAGAGTTCAAATGGCCTTCTCCCCTTAAGATAGGAATTTAACCTCTTAACAGGACATCTCCAACTATGAATTTTCCCACTTGTGTAGTCAACATACACCCAAGCCATGAGTCTTTGCATCAAAGTTTGTTAAAACATCTTTTGTCATGGCTAATTATTTTAATGAGTTGAGTTTTTTAGGGTTGGTATTAGTAAAAGACACATGATGAGAAGTTAATTCATAGTCTATTTAGATTTAATTATTTTAGTTTTAGTTTATTTATTATAAGCTTTCATTTGTTAGGTTGAGTGTGTCAATATTTGAATCTGATAATTTAGTGGGTTGCTATAGTCAAAGGTCAAGTTGTATTCTATAGTTTTTTAAAATCTAAAGAGTTATTTTGAGTCATTTTGATATTGAGACTAAGTTATAAGTTGTCAAGTCAATATTTTGTCATCAAAAGTTTTAAAAATATCAAAAAAGTCTTTATTATATGTCAGTTTTATAGGAGTTGATATTGCCAATATCAATATTAGAGTCAAATTAAAAAATCAAAAGTGTCAATTTAAGTATTATCATTTTGTTAATATTGTCAAAATATTCAAAAACATAAGGATGCATTATCACTTTTACACGACATCCAATTTATGCAATTTCAAGATAATAAAATCCAAAAAATCTTGAAGATGGATATGAAGTTGATACCAAACCTGAGAATGCTCAACTGATAAAACATCAATGTTTGACAACAAGATAATACATATGACACGTAACGAATAAATCTTCATCAGCTGAGTGAGAAGCTTCACCTGCTAGAGGAAGGAGGAAATAGAGGCTGAAAATTTTAGAGCCTCTCATCAGTCACCAATGATAGGGCCCAAATGATTTGGTGGCATCTTTTGTGTGGTGTGTTTTTTTATATTTTTCCATTGTGTTTTTGTATACAAAGAACATAAGTACATTCAGATTCAAGTATTTAAATAATTGAGCATTCATTTTTTAATTTCCCCTTGAGGTAAAAATAATGATGAGGACTAATACAATATTGTAGCATTGTGCAGGTTATGGGTTAACCTGTAAAACCTTATAGATGTTTTGGATGTTGGTTAACCATATGTAAAACCAAAACCATCCTTTGTTTGTAGGTTGTTAGTCAATTGAGTGTAAAACCATTTGTTAAATGTAGTTTGTTGGTAAACCAAGTGTAAAACCATTTGATATTTGTAGGCTGGTGGTTAGCCAAGTGAAAAACCATCATGTGAGTTTTTTTTGTGAGAGTTGCAGTATAAGATGATGTCTTCCCCATGTTTTCACTAAAAAGGGAGAATTTTAGGGATAGCCCAATATTAGTGCTCTTTTTTATATATTTACTATAAGGTAAATTACTATTTACTAAATAGTAATTACTATATAGTAAGATAGTAGTTAGTTATTAGAACATATTAGTCAATTGTATATTGTTATCTTTTATAACAATATTACACATATAGGTTTGAGGGAGATTTAGGTGATTGGTCACTTAAAATATTTTAAGGATCAACCATCCTGAATATAGGAAACCCATTTTCTATATATTTTTAATCATTCATATGAATTTATATAGAGTGAATAATATAATAGTTTTACATTTAAAATATTTTCCTCTATTCTATTATTTTTGAGATTGTTTGTGTTCAGATATATTATGTAATTCATGTGGTATATATTGGTGTAGACTCTGATAAACCCCATCACCATTTCCATGCCATTACAATCTGTCATTAAGGTTCAACCATTCATAAAATGGAGATTGAACTTCATCAGAACCATCAATGCTAATTGCTCCATAAGACACAAGTTCATGCTTATGGAAACTAATTACTGAACCCATTGGATGGAATCTAAATCATAATAAAATAGTACAATTAACATGGTAATCAAATTTATAGAAGAACACATCATCACTAGGTTTGGGATGCCTACTACACTAGTATGTGATAATGGTCTTACTTTCTCATCTCTTCAATCTATTAAATGGTCTTATGATAACTAGGTAATCCTAAAATTCTCTCTAAATTATTATTCATAGGGTAATGGGGTAGAAGAATTAACTAATTAAAATCTATTTGCTATAATTAATAAAATCTTATCAAAGAACCCTAGGTACTGGCATTATGTTCTAAAGTTTACACTATGGTCTGATAGAACTAGAATTAAGTCAACCTTATGAATGTCACTATATCATCTTGTTTACATTGAATTCCCCATATTTTTAGTCAACCTAAGGATTCCCACATTATAGTTCATGAGAGACTACATAGAAACATATGATAAGATAGAATCTCACTTCCTTAACTTAATACAACTAGAGGAAAAATGAGATGCAAATATTTTTCATTTTATAAAACACCAAGAGGTCATCAAACATTGGTTTGACAAGTGAACAAAAAGGAAGTCCTTCTAGATCTCTAATCTTATACCCCTATAGGATAAAAAGGGAAAACATGGAAAGTTTGATGCCTTATGGTTGGGTCACTACCAAATATCTAAATTCTTGGGTAATAATGCTTTTTGCCTAAGGTGTATAACTAGTGATGACATCTTATTTCATATCAATGGGAATTTCCTTAAACACTACTTCTAGCCTTGAACTATCCTAAAAAGTTCCATTAAATACATTCCCTTTCCCTTTCCTTATTTGTTTCATGTTTTCTTTCTTAATTTATTATTCATTGTCTATCTAACCTTGTTTCTTATTTATTTTGGGACTGGCTCACTTGTTTTTCCCTATAGATTCCTCTATTGGTCAAAAGAATGAATAATAGAAGGCATATACATAGGTATCTCAAATTATGTTTTGATGCATTAGTACTCTAAGTAGTTTACAAATTTAGATCCTATTTTCATCTTAGTTTCAAAGGTCTCACTATCACATGTGTTATGAATTTGTTTGAGTTAGGTTAAGTTTGGGTAATATTATTTGGTCAATGAATATATTCTCTTGAAACCAAACACAAAATTCACATCTTAATGGTTTTTGGGTTTCCCTGGAAAGACCTGTTATAATGAATATCTAGGGTGAAAAATATATAGTTATACCTTTTACATGATACAATGGTATCTAACCCATAATTGAGATTCAAAAATAAGAAAAAAATTATAAATCAATTCAATTCAAGAAAAGAAAATTCGATATCTAAAAAACTCACTTCTAGGTGATTTGGGCAACTTGACAATAGGTGTTTTGGCCTTGTTGGAAGTGGAACAAAAGCCTTGAGTGGGATCATAGGTTACTCTGTCAAGGCTATGGATGCATGTCTGGTAGTGGATCAATGTCTAGGAAAGAATTCTTAAGTTAGGATTCACTATCCTGATGATTAGATCTATACTAACTAGTCCTTGCATGCTCTAAAAAGAAGTAATTTAGCTTATTTTCACACACTTGATCAACAAGAATGTTTTATTTGGTCTTTTAGATACTCTAGTCTTCTTCTCTCTCAAATCCATTTAGGTTCTATGTGTAGTCTTAATCCTAGATTTTGGGTTTTTAGACATGTTTCTATCATTTTAAAATACTTATGAGTATTTACTATCAGAATTGCCATTTGTTGTTGCTTTCACAACATGCCCTAATTCTTCCAAGAACTAATGAACCTATTATTTGGCCTTTTACTCTACTCTCGCTTGCACTCATGGTTCATTAGTATCATCACCTTAAGTTTCCTTAGTGTTCTTTCTCTATTTTCATGCCAAACAAGGACTTAAAACCATCATCATTGGAAAGACCATGTTTGTGTGAAAAAACATCATATATAACACTTAGCTTAAAATTAGAATTTTAACCTCCCAATTTGTATTTGAAGCTTGGCTCTCTTAACTTTCCTAGATTTATTAGCATGTTATATGAGGTCATTTCTATTTAGGTGACCTTTGGGCTCCCCAAAACTATCCCATTGTGATGACCAAGTTTGATAAATGAAGTTTTGTATGTAACACTTAGCCCCAAAATGGAGTTTTGTTGCACTTCTCCTTGGCATTCTTGATTACCTATTTTCTTAGCTCCTTACAACTGTTCTAGGGTGTAATTTTGGTTTCTACACATTTTAGACCTCTAATACCTATCCCATCCCATTTTCTCACTCATGTAGACAAGTTTCATGTTTTACTCTTTGATTAAAAACATATTTTTGAGACACATATCCCAATTTTTGGGTCTTCAAACCATTTTTTCTTACTTGCTCATGTCTCTCATTTCACCCCCACAATTCATTTTAATTTCCATGATGTTTCGACCTTTATAACCTATTTCATCTTGTTCACTAGGCTCATTTTAGTAAGTTTCATATTTTTACCTCTTCTTAAAAATGACTTTGGGCCTCTATTTTATACTTGTAAAATCATGCTTCTTAGGAAAATAACTTGCAAATTTATTTGATTTGGTCTATCTTGTCGTTTTGGTCATGCCCTGACCTAATCAAGATTTTTCATGAGATTTGGTACAATTTTTGGAAATCTTAACTCCCTAGACATAATCAGGTCCCAAAATCTTGATTAGTTTTGGGAGGGGAGTCGAGTGTAATGCCTTTGTCAATTGGAACAAATTTTTTGGTTTGGTCTATGATTGGTCACTATAATTTTCTCCATCATTTTACCATCGATATTTTCATTACTGACTATATTTTTCTAGTTAGAGATGGATCCCCAATTAAGTTAGGGCCATCCCTCACTATTTTGTTCAATGGTAATCGAGGTCTCAATCCTCAACTAAGTCATCAGGGATCTCTAGACCCCTTCCTAGTTATAATCAAGGTGGAAGTACCTATTAGGTCAGGACTGTCTGCCCTCCTCACTTTCCTTTGTTAGTCAGGGGTTAGGCCTCGACTAGGTCTTTAGGGATTTGAAGCCCCCCAATCCTTTGGTAATTGGGGTTTTGACCCCTCATTTACTTAACCAAATCTATTAGGGGTTTTAACCCCTAATATATTGACACTACATTGTAGTATTTTCCCCCTCCAAACACTGATTAAAACCTTGAATAAAATGTGAAAAGATTACCAGAATGCTCAAAGACCAAATCAGGGGTCCCAAAACCAATTAGGTCTTGGGGACCCCAAAAACATTTTTCTTGCCAAATTTTATTTTTAATCCTTATTTCAAATCAAGTATTTTGTTAATGATTAGGTCTTTATGCATATAAAATAACTATCCTAGTGTTATTCAAGCTTTTATAGGCTGATTAATGATAGGATTATTTTTGTGAATTGTAATGTTTAAATACAATATTGGCCCCCTAAAAATATTGAATAGGTCTACTAGGCCTATTTTTGACTTGCTGGTCATTTTTTGTAGTAACTTCAACGTATGGAGTCCATTTTGAAACTGTTCATGTTACTTAAAAGTTGGTTTAGCCTGGACATAATTGTGGATTTTATTTTTCTTTATTATTCTTGGTTAAAAACATGTTCACATTTTTATATGATAGTGCACTAATCGATCTTGTTAATTTTATTTTTTAACTTTTTTTGGGTCTTATTTTTTATGTGAATAGTGAAAGTGAGGGTATTTGTGAAGGGGAGGAGGTAGCAAAGGCATTAATGGTGGTAGATGGGTGTTTTATAGGTAAAAATCCTCTCATTTGGAAGGTAAATTATTATATATTGGTTCATTTTGACCCTCAAAGGGTTGTATTTTCTTCTCCACATAAGATATTTAGATCCATCCCACTTTTATTTATACAATTTTCATACTTTATTAGTGTCAATTTCTCCCTCAAATCCTCTTCTGATGTTATTCTATACAACTTTTGGGAGAAGGATTGTAATATACTCTAACTTTTTTAATAAATGATGAATGTTGATTAATTGAAGACTTGGGATTATTTTCTTCCATTTGTGCATGTATATGATGGTGGTTGCTATTAATTCCTAGTTTTTCTCCCCTCAGAAGCTTGCATTAGCTTTGGATTCAATTTTAAATATGTTGGTTAGGTTAATAGTTGGTATATGGAGTGATTATGATTTTGATATCAAAGTTTCCATTTTTATTTTTATGATTTTTATGATTTTTATCAGTTTCTATCATAGGGTTTGATAACAATCTATGCTTGAATTAATTTAAATCTTGTTATATTTCTCCATTATCATTTTAGTATTGTAAATAGTTTAAAAATAATGTAATGAACATAAAAAAATTAGATGAAATAACATCAAACAAAACCCTATATATGCTGATTTTACTTTGGGTAGGTTTTAAATACAAGTTTGTTTATTTTACTTCCTATAATCAAATGGCTTGATGAATGAATGAATGAATACCCTATCATTGTTAGCTTGACACAAAACCCATTTCAATAAAAATAAAATATATCACAATTTACATTGTTCAAGTACCCAAAACCCACTAAAATGAAATTAGAAGTTCAGAATAGGTGAATCAATAAAGGCCTCTTGAAATAAAATGGTCACAATGAGCCATTGAGTGAAGATCGATGTGTCTAGACTAGGTAGATATAAACCATAGGGTTATTCTCTTGAATATATTTTAGAGATGTGAGTAGTGAGATGAGCCTAGGATGTTGGTGTATGTTAGGGTTTTTTCCATGATGGATTCAAGATGAATAAGGATGTTGATGAGGTGTCATGTTTTCTAGAATGATAATGATAAAGTGTGCTTCAATGTGCTTTAGTGTTCTTTCATAGTTATTTAGTGTTTGACATGGATAGGCAATTATTGGATGTTTTTTATAGTATGGTCAAGTTTTAAAGAACCTATGGGATGTTATGAGTTCTTATAGTGCTTATGAAAGTGAACAAAATTCATCAAAATAGTCATATGAATGTCTAAGCTCAAGTAGCCATCTTGACAAATAAAGATGAGTAAACAAATTGATTAAATTATATTTCACATGTGTGAATATTTCAAGATTAATTTGATATATGGATAAATTACCCTATGTGATCAGATAATATGATTCAAATTTTAGGATACGAGGTTGAGTGTAGAAAAAGTTATTAAGGTGCAAAGTTGGCCTTCCAGGCAAAGTTTTACTAAGTTCCCATACTTAGCCAACTTTGCAATAAGAGATCTATGGTGAGAATTTATAAAATCACAAATATAATGGTGAGTGTTTAATATGATTGGATAAGTATCCAATGATATGGTTCAAAGTTAAAAATTCAACATTGCATGTGTTAATGACATATGTCATAATCATAGAGTTTGAGCAACAAAATTAATGGTGAACATGAAAACTATCAGAAAAATATCCAATGATGAGTATATGATCATGAAATTAGAGATAAATGGAATGAATTAAATTAAATATTCAATATTTCATGTGGAACTACCAAGTGGTGTAATTTTATTGATTGAATGGTATAGGGTGCATAGAAGGCACATAGAGGTGCCAAGTGGCATGATCACAGTAACACAAATCAATGATCAATGATGAGTGATGCAAGGTAAATACTATGATGATACCAAGGAGATTAATAGATTTCATTTTTTAAATTTTTTTATGGATCATGAGATGATTTCAATGTGTCCTATGTTTATCATTAACACAGTGACCATTGGAATTTGAATATTCAAATTAATGAGGGAAAACTAGTCTATAGTTTTTGAGCTATTATTTTGATCCAGGATGAATTTATTGATTAAATAAAAAAAATGTGAAATAATTCAAGTTTAATCCAAAAAATCCATTATAATGTTTGAATTTTTTTACAATTAAATTTATTAAGCTCCTAAGTTGATTGTGTGTTTGACCATATTCTGCAAGTGACCCCAAAACGATAATTGATTTGTTATTAATAATATTTTGATGTTTCAAGATGAGATAACTATGTGAGAGTATTATATAATAAATGAGGATAATATATGTGGATTTTTGATGTTTTAACAATCCATATTTAGTTTCAACAATTACTTATAAGTTGATTGTGTTTATTGAATGCACAGGCAGATTGAGTGACCATGTTGCAGGAGTGAGTTGAAGATGTTGTGAGAAGAATTGAAGGAATAAAATGATCATGGAGATGTTATATAAGTATATAAGACTTATGAGAGGGTATTAAATTTCATTATATTCCCCTGATCAGATATGGAGAGTCAAAATAGCTTGACTATATTTTGACTATATATTACTAGTCTGAGTGGTCATTTTGAGAGAGTTGAATTGAGTGCTTAGAGCATATGTTGAAGTGTCTAAATCACATGGAGGTATATAATAAGTCCTAAAGGGTTCATACATGTTATATAATCATATGGATATGTGGAATATTTTTTATTTTATTTATAAGTTTGAGACTGTGTTTTTTGTATATGAAGACCTAAGACGAAGGAGACCTAATTGCTAGGTTTGAGTGTTGAGTTGGTGTTCTAGGTGGCATAGACCCATGAGGGATTTATAAAGTGGATATTGGAGATAGTTTTTATGTTTTCAAATAATTTTTAAAGGATGAAGGTGGTCTAATTAATTCTGACATATAACATGTGAATATGAAACCCTAATTGTGTTAGGTCTCACCAAGACCTAATGGTGGTTAGGGGCTAATGAAGCATTGGATACCTAACGAGTGTGTGGTTATTAAATTTAACATGTATGATGACCTATTTAAAAGGTGGTTAAAATATTTAAATCATCTTTTCTGACCAAGATAGGTTAAAATAAGAGAGTGGTATAAGTACAAGGTCTTTTTGGATGAATTATGCTTGTTGTGAAAGTGTTAATTCAAGCAAAGAAGAGAACCTTTGAAAGAAAGGTTACAAGTCAATTAGGACCATCAAAGTGTGAAAAATATAATACAAATTTATCTAATCAATTTTATTTAGGAGGAAACACATGTTATTGGACCTAATGAGCCTAGAAGATGTAGTTTGAGCAAGTTAGCCCTAAAGGTAGCTTGAGAGAGATTAGAGGTGAAGAATGCAGGCAAAGGTGATCATCATCAATTGAAGATTAGAAATAGGTGTTCAAGGTTATTTTTTAAGGTATATTATTATTTTATTGGTTTCCTATAGGGTTGGTTTCTCCTTGTAAGGTAAATATTGCTAAAGGTCTAGTTGTTGTGGGTTTTCAACTAGATAGGGGTAGTAGCTCCTTGTGGGATTGGTGTCTCACTAAACTAAGGGATGGGTGTTATTTGATCAGTTTTTGTTGGTATAAATGTTAGATATTTTTTTATATGACTATATTAAATCTTTTAGGGTTTAGTGGGTTTTATCCCCCAAGAGGGTTTCCCACATATATGATGGGTTCATGTGATGTATGCTCTTATATATGTTTTGGATGTATGTGTTTTCATGTTTATGTTGCTTGATCAAGTTGATGTATGATGAATGCTTAAGATCTAGGAATTGAACTAGGTTATATTGCATCAATTATTTACCCACCCTCTTAGTGATTTTACCTCTAATAGTTCATGCCAAAATGCATGTCAACAATTTGATGTGAGCCTAGGAGTGAATTGGCTCTCCAAACATAAAGCTAAAGTTGACTATTTTATTTATAATATTTATTGTTTAGATGATATGTAAAATCAAACCCAAATCCAATGAAATTAGAGAGAGCTATGATTTAGTGAAATTTCATCCATTCATTTGAAGAAGGCACAATAAAAGGAATGTCAAGCATTCCTAGTCCAAATGGATGAAACTGGTGAAGCTAAGAATCCCACTTTGGAAGTCTATCCCTTTTTAAAAGAGTTTTAGGATGTTTTTTCATATAAATTACTAGTTTAACTACCTAAAATGAAATATTATTTCACCACTGATATCATTCCAAGGTCATAACTACAATTTATGGCTCCTTATAGAATGACAACTAAGTAAATCAAGTTAAAGGCCCAAATTTAGGATATGTTGGCCAAAAGATTGATTTGACCAAGTATTTCACCATGGGGTACACTAATAGTATTTGTAAAAAATAAGGATAAAACCCTTCATTTGTGCATTGAATACTAAATACTTAATTAGGCAACAATAAAGAACATGTATCCTTTGTCTCGCATTGATGATTTTTTTAATCAAATGCATGGTGCAACAACATTTTATAATACTGATCTTCATATTAGGTACCATAAAATGAGAATTGGATAGGAATATATTTCAAAAATAGATTTTAAGACTTATTATGGGCATTATGAGTTCACAGTACTTATTTTTGGATTAATAAATGTACCTGCAACATTCATGAACCTCATGAATGGTGTGTTTAGAGATTACCTTGATTAGTTTGTGCTAGTATTTTTGGATGATATTCTCATCTATTCTAGAAGTGAATAAGAGCATGTTGAGCATTTTCATTTGGTATTATAGTGGTTTCATAAGAACAAACTATATGGAAAGTTATCAAAGTGTGATTTAGTTCAAAGAAGAGTACAATATTTGGCACACATTATCTTTTTAGAAGGAATTTTAGTAGATCTAATCAATATTGGAGCCATTATGGATTGGAAAACAACCAAAAATGTGTATGATGTATGTAGTTTCATGGGTTTATAAGGGTACTATAGGAAGTTTATACCAATTTTCTCCAAGATAGCTAACCCGATCACCTCTCTTTAGCAGAAAGAGCAGTTTCTTCTTTGGTCTGATAGGTGTGAAGAAGCCTTTTAAGTTTTGAAAAAGAGACCTACTTTAGCACTGATGTTGTGGATTATGGATCCTAATGGTCATATTACAATTATAAAATATGCATCAAGAGATGTTTTAGGAGTAGTTATTATGCATGATGGTTTAGTTTTAGCCTTGATCAAGGAGATTGAAACCTTATGTAATAAATTATGCTCATCGTGACTTAGAATTACCTATTATAGTTAATGATTTATAAGTTTTAAAGCATTATTTGTTGATAAATCCTTTTGATATTATAAATAATAACATGGGACTTAATTACATATTTAACCAACCTAACCTTAATGCCTATAAGAGGTGGTGGTTAGTGTAGACACTATATTTTTATCACTTCCATGTCAAAATTGTAAAATGGAATGATTCCAAGAAATTAAACATAATTTGGTTTAAAATAATCTATTCATATAATATATATGTTCAAATTCACCTTGAGGCATATATAGGAGAGATGGTTCAATGTACTAGATCTATTTAATTATCATTCTGGTCAATTTATATGGTTAATTATTCTATTATAGCTTATTTTAAATGCATTACCACATTTGATCAAGTTTTTCTTCCTTGGGGCTAATCTAAATCAAATCCAGTCAAATTAATTATTCCTTTCTTGGGGCCAATTCCATTTCATAATTAGGTTAATTCTACCCTACTTGGATCTAATTCTAATACACTTATTCCCCTTGCATTTATCCTTTCCTTTGGACATGATTCTATCAATCTTCTATTAATTTTTCAAATTATTCAATGGAATCCATGATAGAGTATGATAGGTCATATGAATGATATGGTCATGCTAGCAAAAGGGAAACCATTTTGATACCTTTATCCCACACCCATTTTAATTCTAAATTAAGCATTTATGTCAAATGTCAAATCCATTTAATGAATCCTTAGAAGACATATTTTACTAAATAGTCACAACAAAAGTGATTATATATACACATACTAAGCCTTTTGGTGAAAATGATTCCAAACCTAAGTGGTACCGAAAAGAAGAATAATGTATCATAGGGTCCAAATCCATTCACCTAACTGCTATATTAGGTTTAATATGAAATTCCAAGGATTAATTTACCATGGAGAAATAATGATTGAGATGTAACCAAAACATCAAATTCCAAATCCATTGAATGAAGCTTTGGGAGACATGTTTTACCAATTGGTCACAACAAACATGATTGTGTATCCAATGTACCAATAATTTTGGTTAAAATGATCCCAAACCTAAGTGGTACCATAAATAATAATATTTTAAGTGTCATATGGTTTAAGGCCATTCACTTAACTGATGTATTAGGTTCAAGATTTATATCCAAGGCTTGATTGACAATAGAGATATCATGATTAAGACACAACAACCACATCAATCATCAAGTATAGGCCAATTTATAAATCAATATATGATATTCCTTGAATTTAGACAAAGTGTGTTAAGTCTCACCTTTATTTCTGAAACTTGGTCCACTTTTATAGTACCTATTCAGGTCTTGAAACCACAACAAATAAAAAATTCTAATTGTGTCTTGTCCTTTTTCAAAGAGACTATGAAGAAACCTTGTTTATAGGTTTAGAAGAAGTATAATCAATGGCCAATTAATATCATAACAATATTAGTATAACTTATATCAATAGTAGGATTATAGTAGAGAAGTTATTCATAGTCGGTATGGGTTAGAGATCAAGCATTCAAATTATGCATCTCATAGTCCTGCATTGAGTTGAGTTGAAAAAAATTACAAAATTAAATTAAATTAAAAAGATAAATAATTATTCCAATGTTGAAAACTATGATTGTGGTGCCTTGGGTAAGTACCATGATGAAAAGTAGGTTTCTGGTGTCATTTGTAAATAATTTGTTATCTACAAGTACCTTGACACTTGGAGGCATCTTTTCTACATTGAAATCCATTACATTCCCATCATATTACCTTATCTTGAACCATATTTTTGTTCATCCTACCCTAGTCCACTTTTCTTTCCCATCTTGGTCTTAATAAGAAAGTGGAAGTTATTTTGAACCCTATTTTGGAAAATATCTTGGCATGTCCTATTAATGGCACTTTGATAATTGGATATTTTGGTTCCCATGTGACATGGTCTTGTAGATTTCTCATCTATTTATCATCCATTATTATCAAACCTAGTCATCCAAATCCTACCATTTGTTATTACATCCCATCCCTATGTTAGAACAAGTTTTCTCTTTTCTAGTGATCCCTTGTGGGTATAATGATCTAAACACTCTTAAAATTCCACGCTCTTTACATTTTTTGAGATAATTACATTCTCTTGAAATTTTTTTAGTCAAATCATTATGTGTCTTTTAATTCTTAATTAAGTTAAGCTACCAAAAAAAAAGATTCAAAATTTTCTAAACATAGTTTTGTATCAATAAGAGAGATTCTTCAGAATATTTTTGATAATACCAAGATTTTCTTGGGTTTTACTCATAAAAAAGGATCCTAAACATTTATAACATTAAAACATCCTAAAAATTAGATAAGGCCAAAATATCAAAAAAAAATATACAACCACAAAATCCAAAAACATTTATTTCATTTTAGGTCTAGTCAAATATCCCTGATCAATATAAATCCAATCAAATCATCTACCATTGGTATGTGTCCTTATTAAATCCACCATATTTAGGGCAAATTCAAATCAAATTATTATAATTCAAGCTCATCACTTCCACCTTGTTTAGGTTAATTTTAAGCATGAAGATTATTTTAGGATGTCCAATTCTCACTTCTTCCCCTTGAATGTATCTTTGCTTTAGGGAATCAATTCCATCCATCACTGTTGTAGAGCCTTCACATGTGTATTTTTATTTTATCAAAGACAATTTCTTTCTAGTACTTTTTGTTTTCCTATTTGTGTGTTTGTTTATTTGCTTTTTTTATTTCTTTGACTTAGTCTATTATGTGAATAAGGTCATAATCATTATTTTCATTGTCATGCACTTTTACTTGATTCCATCCATTGGCATACATTAGCATGGTCATTATGGTTTTATCATTGGTGTGTTTTTTTTTATTATCTATTGGATCGGGGGTTAGTCCTTATGTACATTATGGCTAGGTCATCATGGTGTTTTATATCATGATGTATATTTTCATGTTCAAAATTAAAAATAAATTATCAAAATGGTTTATATTTCAATGTCATAAATCAAATATATCTCTATCTATCTGATCCAATCATATGACTAACAAACATCATGATAACTATATCAATTCATCAAATAAATTACACCATGTTTGGGGAAAATTATCATTCCATGCTCAATTTTTTTCTTTGGATAAATTAAAAATGTTTAGCTTATTTTTGGAATTGTATCTTTCCTAATTCTTTCCTAATTTGGTAAAATTAGTTAATTATCATCATAAATTGAAGTGTGCAAGCATTAGCTCAAGTGGTATAATCTTGTACATGGGTTGATCTTCTCTTCCATTTTAGATTCTTACTCTATTTTTCAAGAGCCCATCCTAATTATTCATCCCCACATTCCATATAGAGGAGGTATCATCCCTAAATAATTTCATTCAAATCATGTCATTATATTTACATTCATTCCCCCACACCTATCGATTGGGAATGATGAAATTACATCCATTATTTCATCATGTATTTTTGCATCCAATTTTTTTGGCTTCTCATTATTTGAGAAGACATTAATTACTATACATATATAAATACATTATAAATCATGTGTAAATGTAAACACTATATTTTTATCACTTCCATGTCAAAATTGTAAAATGGAATGACTTCTAGTAATTGCACACAAACTGGTCCAATTTCATTGATTCATTCATTTGATGTACAACTTTGAATTCACCTTGGGGCATATCAAGGTGGTAAAATTCACCATATTAGATATGTTTAATTATCATTCTCATAATCTTATCTATTTAATTCTTATATTTTGATAAATTCACTAATTTTCCTTCATTGATTAATTAATGTAATTAATTTCCCTTCCCAAAATCATAATTCTAATTAAATTTCCCACATTATATTAATTAGTTTTATCTTTGATTAATTGAATTAAACATTCTTCCAATTATATTTCTATTGTAAATAGAATCATATTTAATTTTCATTTAATTAATTCTTATTTTTCCTCCAAAGGGCATCTTCATTCAAGTAATAATCTTGAGATCCTATGGAATATGCTTTGTGAGCTAATTAATTTTGATAAAATGAATTAATATGCAATATTATTCTCTGCTCTTCATCTTGGAGACAAGATAAAGGTCCCACAATGAATCTTGCAAGATATTTTAGGGAGTATTCTCAACCCTTCATTTTGGAAACAAGATGAAGGGACCACATTAGTTTTCCATGTGCTTTCTTGGGAATGATTCTCCACCTTTCATCTTGGAAACAAGATAAAGGGCCCACAATGATTGTCACAAAGATAGTATGACAAGAATCCTTCACCCTTCATCTTAGAAACAATATTAAGGGATTATATTAATCCCCCTTTGATATTTTTAAGAACCATCCTCCACCCTTTATCTTAAGTAAGATTAAGGGATCACATTAGTGATCCATGTACATTATTAATGACTCATTTGGAAATGTTCATCTTGATTTCAAGATGAAATGTCCTCATTGATCTCAAATCATTATAAATAGATCTCATTACATTTAAATTAACATTATTAAGATATCAAACTAAGTGTTGACAATTTCTCAAGTCCCCTTTATGCATCATATTTTTTGAATTCATTATCAAATTCAAATAGACCATAACTTGAATGTAGATGTTTTGGTATGAATTCACATGAAAAAAAATCATTTGACATTACATCAAAGTTAAATCCTATATAAATATGTTTCTAATGAGGATTATCATGATTTTGATTTAAATCTTATGCATTATTAACTAACCCTTGTATGCTCACATGGTCTTCAGCTCAAGCATTTTTCATTTTTTGGTTTTTGATAGTTTTAATTAAGATTTGTTAAAATATAGCTTGTGAAGATTCCTAATGACATAATTAGAATTGTTATCAAACTATGATTTAGACATAAACTAAATTAGGGTAATAGAGAATAGAGTTTCATATACCCTTATTCATAGAAGGTACATTATGGCGTCAACCATGATAATTAATTTTTAAGAACAAGGAGTAAAATTCTCACATGGAGATGAATTCTATGAACATGTTAGGAAATCATTAGCTGAGAATTCTCAATATCATAGATACCATGGATTTAAATTTGATAATTATGGAATTTTAAGGTATGAAGGAAGAATATATGTGTCTGACATGAAAATTTTTAGGAACATTGTGCTAAAGGAATTGCAAAATGCTCCGTATTTAGGGCATCCTAGAGTGACTAAGCTATTATCAAAATTAAGACCATTATATTTTTATAATGGAATAAAAAGGGATGCAATATATTTTTTGCCTTGATTCTTGGATTTCCAACAAGTTAAGGTCGAATATGTGCATCTTGTTGGGTTATTGTACATACATTCCATACTAGAATGGAAGTGGAAAGTTATTAGCATGGACAATGTCCATGGATTACCTATGTCTATAAATCATAATGAAATGATATTGGTAGCTATGTATAAACTTACCAAAGTACCTCATTTCATTCTAGGTAATTTAACATACAATACAACAATGCTTAATAAAATATTTGTGAAAGAGGTTTATAAATTTCATGGATTTCAAGAAACTATCATTTGAGATAGGGACCCTAGGATGACTTCAAGGTTTTTTTAAACTCTCAATTCAACTTTGGGTACATAGATAAATTTTAGTACAACTTACCATCCATAAATACATGGGCAAATAGAGAGAATAAATCAAGTCTTAGAGGATATTTTGAGTATATATTGCATGGAGTAGCAATATAAATGAGAGGAATGCCTACCATTAGTTATGTTTTCTTATAACAACTCATACCAATCAAATTTGAAAATGGTTCTTTTTGAGGCATTGTATGATAGGAGGTGTAGAACACCAATCAAATTAGATAAATTAGAAGGCATAGTGGTCTTTAGATCGATATGCTTGTAAAAATGGAAGAACAACTAAAGTTTTTAAGGCAAAGATTAGATGAGTCCAATTATAGGAAGAAAAGTTATGCTAATATAAAATGATAAATGTGGTGGTTCTTAGTTAGAGATAACATTTTTCTATAATTTAAAACCCAAAAGAGTGTTATTAAGTTTTGGAAATTAGTAAAATTGTCATTGATATATGTGAGACCTTTTGAGGTTATATAAGTGATTAATATTATAGCATATAGACTTGCATTACCACCATCTTTAGCATAAATGCATAATATTTTCATGTATTTTTATATTAAGAAGTATATTTCTGATCTTACACATGTTTTGGATTGGAATGCATTAAAATTTTAGGATCTAGGGATGGTCATAGTAGAACTAATCACAATAATTGACACTCATAAACTGAAATTATGTAACATAGAAGTATTACAATGCAACATCTAGTGGGACAAATATTTTGAGGATAGTGATACATGGGAAGATTATGAGGAATTTTTGAGGTTGTTTTTGCATATATTTAAATGATATTTTGACTAAAAATTGTTTTTATTTTTTGAACTATTTTTTGAAATAAATGTCATCAATATGATGACTTATTATAGGAGGTAAGGATGTCATATTTAATTTTGATCTACAAAGATACATAAGTATTAGTAGTTTATTAAAAAAATAATGAATTGTGATTCTATTTTTTATATTTGATTTGAATGTGTATGCTAGATGGTTGGCAATTATATTATTTGTTTCATGATCAATTATTATGTTAGAGGAAATTTACATACATTTATATTATGTTATTTAATCATGTAGACTATGATTTCATTTGTAGATGATTTACATTATAATAATTTATTAATGCGTATATATTGATTATTATGATAATCTCAGACTAACTATCCATTTATTTGATTAAGCTAGTTTCAATATTATCCTACCCTCATAGACAGTACATAGGAAGAGTATCATTAGAGAGGTGGGTGCAGATACCAACATTAAGGATTGAAATAAATAAGATGAACATGCACACAACAAAGTATAGGTTTATTAAGTGAAATGAGTTACATTTGTTGTTCTACTTAAATGATAAATATTTATCACATTATTTGCCTTATAATGAATTAGACCTATGTACATTGTCTGGTACATCACTTATTAGGATTTGTATTCTATGTGAAGTCTATGACTTGACTGGATCCTTCAGTTATCATTAGATTTGTGTTGGTTATCTTTATTTCATTAAAATATCTATAGTAACTAATTATGTTGTGTAACATTGGTTACATTATATTTGGTTGAGGTATGAGTGTTTAAGGGTCTTGCTTGATTGTTTTGTTTATGCCCCTTTTTAGTGACATAGTATAGGAAGCAAAAAGATGATAAATGCACTCCAAATTAAATAAATTAAAAAAAAACATTAATTTAAATATATTGTGGTTATTTTATTGGAAAATGCCAAAAATTAGAAGGGTAATGAAATTCATGTTATTTGGAAATTTTAAGAAAAAAATAAGGGTTATTTTTGTTCATTGCTATGATAGTAGAAGTTGACTTTACCTTTTAGATAATTAGGGTTTCATGTAGCTATCATGCTTGGAGATATGGTGAATTATTATGATCTAATGAAAAAATTTAGGAGTTTAAGCTTTGATTAAATATAGTTCCATAATGGTGAACTCATATGATAATAGGAGATCTATCTAGACATGTAAAATGTGCATAGGTTATGGGAAAAGAATAAGAGAGAAGATGGGAAATATAATACAAACACATCAAGGAGGGAAAAGAGGATTGAATCTGGCTAAGAGGAAATGAAAAATTTATTCTTCCATACATTATGACTATATTTTTTACATAACTAGGTTGGTTCATCTTCTTATTGATTTTAGACTTGAATGGCAAGAAAAATATGATTATTTTATGTTTTATTATTTATAATATGTGAATGTGTGAAATAATAGTTTTTAGACCAAAAAAATAGGGCTTCATGATTATAGACATGGGGATGGAACTCAGTTATATCCCAAGGCCCATACTCATGACATTGATCATGTATCTTACATATATTTCTTGAAATTATAAATGGGGAAAACAAATATATGTATTGATTCATTCGTTATGATTTTCATGTTGCGTGAGATACATTTTAGAAGTAAACTATATGGCATAGAGTTTAGGTAGGCTTACATTTCCATTTGGAACTTGAATGACCTACCATCCTTATAAAATCTGCATAAGCATGAGCTTCTATAAATATGGTTTGTAATGATTGTCTATGGTTCATTAAAGAATTAGGTTATTGTGTCGATTTGGAATGGTAAATAAGGTCAATAGGATTATACATGTTTTATATTAGAAATTAAATGTTTTAGCTATACATTTACTTGTAAAGACTTGGTTGAACTATATGAGCTTAAGAAAGGCTAAAAAACAATTATAATATATGTTTGTATGAATGTATATGCATATGTATATATGTATGATTGGATTACCATTTTTAATTATGTATACATATATGCATTATATGCAAATTTAACATAAATATCATGAGTCTTGAAGAATGAAGCTTTTAGAGTGTGTGTGTGTGTGTGTGTGTGTGTGTGTGTGTGTATTGGTAACATTACCTATTTGGAAATTCCCCTATTGGTATGTATAAATAAATGTATATATATTTATAAATACATATGATTTTAATTATACCCTATTGTATATGCAAATGTATAGACAAACATCATTGGGATGATAAAAATCTAGCTTAAGAAAGGATAAAAGACTTGGTTGAACTATACAAGATTAAGAAAGGCTAAAAATAAAATTATAATATATGTATGTATGTATGTATACATATGCATATGTATATGTATATATGTATTATTGGCTTAGCATTTTTAATTGTGTATACATATATGCATATTTGACATAAATATCATGAGTCTTGAAGAATGAAGCTTTTAGAGAGAGAGAGAGAGAGAGAGAGAGAGAGAGAGAGAGAGAGAGAGAGAGAGATAGAGAGAGAGAGTGTATATATATATATATATGTATATATATGTATGTATATATATGTGTATGTATGTATGTGTGTATGTATATATATATATATATATATATATATATATATATATTGGCAACATTACCTATTTGGAAATTGCCCTATTTTTTTTTAAAGCCTGGTAAAATTTTTAACATGACCAGCGCTGCTGGCTAGACACGACTAATACTAGTACCACGGGGCCAGGAGGGACTCGAACACTGGTGGGTAGAGCCACAACGGAAGTACCTGTCCAATCGACTACACCCCCTAACCCATTTGGAAATTTCCCTATTGCTATGTATAAACAAATGTATATATATTTATAAATACATATGATGTTGATTATACCCTACTATATATGAAAATGTATAGACAACCATCATTGGGATGATAAATCTAGACTTATATTTATCTTTCTTTTCAGGAACTACTACAGTTGTAGGTTATAGGAAAATATTGTAGAACTTTATATTAATTATTTATGAAGAATGATGAGCATATACATAATTGATTATCTAGATCAGAAAACTTACATTAACTATATGCATAAATGAACATATAGGTATATATATTTGTAAGTACAAATAAATATAATTATGCTAATTTATATATGCACATGTAATATAACCCAAGTATATACTTGTCTCCTTTTATGGTATTAAATCTTTGTAGGTTATAAAAATGGGAAATTATGAGTATGAGTTATTAAAATGACTGGTTATATTGATGAATAAATTTGTCCATGTGTTATATGAATGGTAATAGGATATTAAACAATTAGAATGGTAAAGATCAAACTTATACATATTACATACATATTCTTAGATATTATAGAATAAGTAACTAGTTTTTATTATATATATAGGGCAGGATTTGTTTATAAAATATAATTAGACTATAACCTTATATTGATGAATTTTTTTTATACACTAAAACATGATGGAATGAGTTGGGAGAGATGAATCTTGTTTATTTGATATTTTTAGATTTTATGGGTTATATTGTTAAATAAGTTTTATCATCATCATCATCATCATCATCATCATATATATGTGTGTGTGTTTGTGTATGAATTATGTTTAAATTATATGTTGAGAAGGGACTTAATAAAAATGGGTTCTTATTCTATTTTCATATACATTTATGGTTTTGAATACAATTCATTTGATAAACCTATGCATATCACTTTTTTAGTTAAGTGAATGGAAACAATGAGATTATTGATTTATGATTACTTGTACCTTATATTACTGTATGGGATGAGTGTATGTTGTAAAATGTATTTATTATACTTTAATATATATGTGAAAATTATATACTTGTTCACAGATAGCACATGTTAGATATATGAGTGTGATAGCAGGCAAATCATATACCTAACCCCTAATATCATCTAATATTTATGATTCACTAGTAGAGAGTTTTATGTGAGTATAATTTATTTGGATCCCTAGATCTAATTTATATCATGAAATCTATGGCCAAATTAATACTATAGATGAGACATTATCATTACATTATACTTTCTAGTTTACATGTGTATGTTGATGTCATAGTAGATAGATGATTGGATTTCATGGTCTATGTGACTACTACACTATTCTTATCTTCCCCTCCATGAAGGTTAGGGATATTATCAGTGGGGAGGTATGTGGGAGACCATTGGTAAGTGGTTAGAGGTAAATCACTCAGATGATTCTCTCTCTCTATTCAGCTATTTCAATCATTTGGGATCATACTCATGGCAACATTCATGGATCATCAAGCTATTTATAAGGATCATTTATACTATTGTATATTTGACTTTATACTAAAATGTAACATGTATCACACCATTATTTAATGGATATTCAACATAGTAGTGGCTATGAAATTTATAATTAAATTTTGAATATTATGACATTAGTAGATATATGCTTATCTATAGCTGAAATGTAGAGTATATCAGTGATTTGATGTACATGATCTATTTCACTATTTGTTTTGTAAGAAATATTCATCTTATAATTTGATATAAACTATTTAGAAATTAAATGAATAATTTTATTAACCAATAGGTTGATACATTTATGCACTTATTACTTTAGATGCATTTGATAATCAAATAGTGATTTTTTAGATAGTCTTAATGATTTTATAAGTTTATCATATGTATTTAAAAAAAAAGTGTAATTGTTGTGTAGCCTAGTGGGGTTATACCAAACTTGACCATGAGTTGGTGAAAATAATAGATAGACCCCTCAGGGAGATGGTAATACTAGTCAAGTGTTATTCCCTCTAGGGTTTTGGGGAAATTTTTAGGAACAATCTCATCCTTAGGTAGGATTTAATTGAGATCAATAACATAAGCTTTGATGTGTGCATTAGGATCTCCTTCCATTTTGAATTTGGGAAGGTCATGTAGGGGACATAGAAAAAGAAATTGTCATATGTTGATATAAATAGAATCTTTAAGATACTTACCATAAGTCCCCATGTTTCTAAATTATGCCATTATCATAGTAATACTAGAGTGGAAAGGTGGAATTGCATATGGGTTAGTCTGGTAACCACTAGAAGGAATAACAAAAGCTTTGTAAGCTAGAGTGGAATAAGCTAAAAATATTTATCCAGTTAAGTATATTTGAAATACATATGTAAGTAAGGGAAATATTGTTATATGTAGGAGGAGTGGTGATTTTTTATGGTGAGGTGTATGTGGTTTACACATAGCTCGAGGCTACATCAAGTGGGATATATCTTTTTTATGTAGGGGGAGTGTATTTTAGAGGCATGTAACTAAGAGGTGTAAAGAATGGTGGATTTTTAGCCACCTCATCATTTTGAGAAGGTAGAGTATAAGTGTGCACGCTCCCCATTATGGTTTGCATAGGATTTTGATAGGATAGAGTGACTTTGGAAGCATTTGAGATAAGGCCCTAATGTCCCCATGGGGCTTGTGAGAGGCATGGCTTGGTGGGGGTGCATGCTCCTCTTACGGTAGAATCATGTAACCTTGTTGCTGTGGCATTTGATGACTCTTCATTTGGATGAGAGAAGGATAAGGGTGAGCTTATAGAGGATAATTTGGGCCCATCCCTCAACCCAAAGTTTATTTTTTTCTCCAAGTCATTAATGTGATTTATTAGGGTGTTGATGAGTTGGTATAGGCTATTGAATATGTTAGGATTAATAACCTCCTATACAGGAGGAGTATGGATGTGATATGGGTTATATTGAAGGGTTAGTTTGGAATGTGATCTTCAAGGGTAGTGTTTATGGTTTGTACAATTGGGTTAGAGGCATCTTGACTCCTATTATAGGGATGTGTAGTTTCTTAGATATGATTAACCTTGTCTTCCAAGGGGAAGATCCTTCCCAAATAATGATAATATTTAAAAATGATTTTTATGTTTAGGAATTTTAGGATAATTGATGGTTTAGTGGCCATGAATGGAGTGTTTTTTCATCCTCTAGTGTTGGTCATAGCATTGGAGTTGGGGTGAATTCTCAATGTTTTAGATACATCTCATTTATCATGGATAGATACCCCACTCCTAGTTTGGGTGTTAGGATGAGAGTAATCATATAATTGGTAATCTAAATTGGTGTCAAAAGTGGGGTTGTTCCAACTAACCAACAATGGATCATTAGATTTGAGTTGGTTTCTCTTGTAATCCTCTAAGCTAATAAACCCACTTATGTCATGTCCAAACATATTCTAGGGGTATATGAATACCCTAAAAATAAATGGAAGGAAGAGGGGAAATGGAGAAGAGAGAAATAAGAAGAGGAAGAAAAGGAATACACAAAATATGTAAGTCCTTCACATTAGGTTCACAAATTTTTTCACACTTGAATAACACATGTTAAACTGTGCAATCGACTCCTCGAGACCAGGCTGAGATATTTGATGTCATGGATGGGGTATAGATTGGGATGGTTTTTAAGTGGAATTGGATTTAAAATGGGTGGTGCTAAGGGGTTCTTGTGATGGAACCAAAATACCTCCACAACATCATAGTGTTCATTTAGAACATCAATTTTTTATAAACTGAGCTCCAAGTTCATTTTATCTTTGATACTATGAGGAAGCAAAGATCCTAGTCAATGATAAGATTGGTAAATGTGAGAGATTAGGTTGAATTCACTATGGGATGATATCAACACTGTCAATTTGGATAAACCCAATCAATGTCATCCATAAATTTGAATGGTATTGTAAAAGGATAGACTTGAGGAGAAGAATGAGGTGAGTATGAGAAACTAGGTCTAGATGATGTTGGATTAATGACCTCTATTCTAAGGGAGGACAATGATTGGTGAATTGTGAATTTGTTCATATTCCTCTAGGTCATTGAGAGATCAATAATGAGGTGTGGGATTGGGGTGGAGTGTAGAACCTCTCTTAATATTGGTATTGATATCATATTGTACATTAACAGTGGGACCAGACACCCTAACCCTTGGGAAAAGATCTTATCTAACAACATTAGGTGTTTCAAGAAGTGTCATCAAAAATGGATTAGGCAATGTGTAAGCATATGAGCTTGTTTAGATAGATTGTGTGAGGAATTTATGTGTTATTAGAAGCAAGGTTTTATTTGTATTGTATGATTGCACAATTCTTTTGTTGTTTTTTTTTTTTTCAATATTTAATTGAAATTGAAACTAATTAATTGTTAAAATGAAATAATTGAAAGTAGAGTGCAATAATCAAAATTAAATAGATGAATGAACATTATTTTTGTATTTTTCAACTAATTTTCAATGAATGTAAAGTAAGATATATATATATATATATATATATATATATACATATATATATATATATATATATATACATATATATATATATATATATATATATATACATATATATATATATATATATATATATATATATATATATATATATATATATATATCTTACTTTGCATATATGTTTTTAGATATGCTAATTCTAATTTTTAGCTTTCCTAAATGTAAATCATATGAAGTTTTTTGTGATTTTTTATTGATATGTAAATGGATATACTATGAAAACTATACATTTTTAACACATACATGTTTTAATAAAATATACAATCTCCCAAAAGCAAATGTTACAAGGTTTATATAGTTTTTTCTCACCCAAACAATCCAAAAACAAGTTTTAACCTTTCTAGGTGTTGCACATTAGGTTGAACAATATATTTGAAATGGAAATGAATGATTTAAATTCTAAACCCTCTAATTAAATGAATTAAAAAATATCATTCTCAATTTATTTAAATAATGAAAATCATAATCACAACGATAACTCTTTTTCACCTAGATTTGTCTAGGGTTTGCTACTCACTAGTTTGCTTGTTTGAGAGTGAAGACAACTTGTTTCAAAAATGAAAACTAATTATTATAGTGGTTGAAAATGTTTGATGTATTCTTTAACATTCATCTACTCTTTAGATTCAATATTTTTTTTGAATGAATACATGCAAACAAATAAACTAATTATTGTTTTTATGCAAGAATGGGAGAGAGAAGAATTATTTTTCCTATCAAAGCTTGATTTTTCCAAAAAAATAAATATTTAAGATAATATAATAATGATTTTTTATTTAATCTAATCTACTAGATAAAATAAATAAAATCTAAACTCAAAACCTCCAATATGATCTTGATGTAGACCAACTGAAAGTAAGAGATTTATTCTATTTTGATTCTCAGTGTACTAGCTCCTTTACCCAAAGGAATATTTAAGGAACTCTATTAAAGGGAGGATAAATAAATGAACATAAAAAATTGGATAAGAATAATAGAAACACAACTCTAGATAGAGAAAAATTGACTGTGGTTGGTTGAAGTCATTGTTTTCAAAGATTAGGTTGAAATAAAAATGGCTGTCCTTGTCTAAAATTGTGTAGTCGAACACAAAATCAATTCAAATAAAGATCCAAATAAAATTTAGTGGGTTTTTATTATAAAATATTATAAAAATATTAGTCTCTAATGCCAATTTTTGATCCAAAATCAAGAAATTTTTATTACTTATAGAAGAGAAATGAAGGTTGCATGAAGAAATTTAACTAAGTTGATCTAGGAGTTAAACTTAGGAGGTACTCAAAATGATTAGAAATACAAGAGGGAGTTATCTAGACCTGATTGGTGGTAAAATTAAGGTGGTAAACTAAATAAACATGATAATAAGCATGCAAAATGCATCAAGCAATGAGTCTTAGAAGCTAAAATTAGAAGGCAAGATAATAGTGATAGAACTACTTCTATTTGTATGGGGTTGTTATTTAACCAATAATTATAGGGAAAAAACTTTGATATATAGCTAAAAAAACCACCCTATATTTAAAATAAGACTTCCCTTATGTGATAGGGTTGTGATGGCACAAGTGCCCTGATAAACCCATCATGCATGGGGTTGTTTTATAACCCCATTAGGTGGTTTCATCACCTAATAAAGTAGTTACTTCACCAATGAGATCTTATTGAAAATTAGCATAAGAGAGCTACAAGGCCAACAAAATGGGGATTTGAGGGACCTAGAAGAAATAAAGGGAGTCAAAAGGGGAAGGGGTGTTAGAGAGTTCCCATTTGAACATTATTAGGAGGTGATTGCATCATCATTAGACATATTATGTCAATAATATCACACTATGAAAAATTTGGGTGCATAAAATTATAAACATTATGATTGAAATGTAACACTTTTCATGCACAAAATTTGGTGTAGCTTACAAAAATATTTTGGGTTATCTAGGTGTTGGGACCACTTCCCATCAAATCTATGCATGTTTAGCTGTGGTATAAATTTTTGAGACCCAAAAGTATCACTAGCCATTTTTTAATTTGGCCTTATATTTGTATTAATATTATAATGTTCCACTAATACATCTCTAGTGGATTTTGAAGCCAGTGGATTTAATACACATGCAAACTTAATTTGTTTTCAATCTGAGGCATATATTCTATTATGGATATAACACCATATAATAGTTTTAAAAAATCACAAATCAACCCAATTTTTAATTCAAGTTAAGTTACTCACAATGAAAAATATCATCTTAATGCATTTATCAATTAGACTTTCTAGTTTCTATGAGTCTTCCCTATGGTGTATGAATTATTTTCCCCGCCTCTAATAATGTGTGGGGCTAAACTATGGTATGGTCTGATAAAAATTAAAATTAGGGTTACCATGAAACTAAACTATTGTCATCAATTATTCAATATAAATCTAATGAGTTAAATATTTTCAAAGGGTGAAAAAAAACTTGAGATCTACAAAACTTAAAAAATATGCTAGAAATAAGTTCTACGAGATACATATACTACTATGATCATCTTCCCATGCTGAATCTAATAATTTTTATATTAACTAAATGTGTATAAAAATGATTAAAAACTATGAGGGAATGGCTAGTGTA
This sequence comes from Torreya grandis, assembly GCA_037957365.1. Taxonomy (NCBI): domain Eukaryota; kingdom Viridiplantae; phylum Streptophyta; class Pinopsida; order Cupressales; family Taxaceae; genus Torreya; species Torreya grandis. The sequence continues at coordinate 76,464 of JARHVA010009311.1, forward strand.
GATGAAAACCCTAAATTCTTGATAGATTAAAAAAATGATCTTAACCCTTGCATAAAATATGATCAAGTCCACTAGGCATAGAACTATATCTATAAACATTTATAGGGAAAGATAATAAATTTTCTAAAATCAAAAATTTGATGCCCTAAATGGGGATTTATTTTCCTAAAGTTGGAGTTATTATATCATTTGCAATGACTTACTAAATTACAAAATATAATCACAATAATACATTACATAAGAAGAATAACAACACTAATTTTCATTTAAGATAAGATCCACATAATATAAGTGAAATTAAAGTATATTTTTTTAATATATAATCAATCCACTTATAAAGGAAACATCCCAATTCCTCACAATGTGAAGATAATATGAGGAATATTATGATTAACATCCTAACAATAACACCTATGTATATATCCTAATTATGCTATGGGAAATCCATAAACCTAAATTGGCAAACTAATCCTACAAGTAAATAACATTTAGATTAAAAAATAATTAAGTCAATGGTTAATGTTTTCCATAGGTTAACCACACATATCACAATAAAAACCATAGGATAGGGGAGTAGAAAAGGCTAATATTTGGTGCATGTTACTTTCCACCAAACTCACCACCATATGAGATGTCAAATATCCTTGACATTCTATTTGTCGATCAATAACTAGAAATACATACAAAATTTTATGCTCTTTGTGATTTAAATTATCATATTGTAGACACTAAAATATGGTATTAGATACTTATAAATTTTAGTTTTGACCTACCTTCACCTTACATAAATTGTGAGTAACATATGGATTTTATTTTCCTTTCACTCACATCCACATTATTTCCATGGGTATGATCTTGGTTTAATATCACTCACCTACATGAATTCCGTAGACCATGTATAGCCTATTAAAAATCATATGCATATTATCTTTAGGTCACCAGATTAGTATTCAACCCTCCTAGACTAATCCATCAAACTAATATTATTCTAAAACTCCAAATTAGTCCAAACTGAAAGGACTCATCCCACATCAAGCAATGGCTAATTTTCATATTCAAATCTTTCTTATGGGTTGTACCATATGTTTCACATGTGGGTGGCATGAAAAATTACCCAAAAAGTCCCATACAAATACAAAATAAGATTAACCCTATTCTCTATTGACCATATATTTTGCATGTAGGTGGAATGAAAAAGCACCCAAAGAGTCCCATATAAATACACAATATGATTAAGCCTATTCCCTATCTAGCATTTATCAGTCAAGTCTATTATACACATTTTACCAATCAAAGTAACTACCCTATTATTTAAAATTAACTAATAATTCACAAGGAATATATCTTAGCCAAGTTTGAATAACATAAAAGACAAACCAAATTGGTCATTTTCTAAGTGTCAAAAGGTAGATCACATGTTTATTTTATTAAAGGAACACTATTGCACACATAAACCTAACATGGAAAGATACATGTGGTTGTAATTCCTTATTTAGAGTATTGTATATTTAGGAAACACTCTACCATTAACTAGGGAATGGTTTGGGTAAATTGAAGCCATCAATTTCACCATTTTAGGCATAAACCTAGTGTTGAAATCAGACATAGGGTTTCAAAGAGAAGTAGATAGGTTTATGTAATTCTACACACAATAAATACATGATATCATATAAATAAGGTTGTATAAGAATACACAATGACCTATATATAAATAGGGATGAAACTTTCACTCAGATGAATTTATCATATTTCATATGCTAACATTAGTCAATATTATCCAAACACTAACAACTTTGTCTAGGCACATCCAAATAATTAGTTTTGATTTGAGTAAAATATTTAACTAGTTTACTATATTTTATACCACATATATTTGATTTTTTTACATAAACAATATAGTAAAATGTTATGTATCTTATTTTTTTTGTCATTTTTATTTATAACAAGTACAATGGTAAAATCACTTTCTATTTTTTAAATTTAGATTCATTTTGATTTTTATTTTAACAATCTATGAATTAGTGTAAAGTTATATATTATTAGATAAATTAATAAACAATAAATCAAAAAATATTTTTTAAACTTTTTATATATTGAGCAAGTCAAACCCTATGTCTTTTGGGTTTCATCCTTCATTCTAGGATTCTAGATTTCTATAAATAAATGAGATTTTTACTCATGATTTTTTATTTTCCCTCATTTAAAAATCACATGTGGATATAATGGATGTAGATGTATTTTATTTTCTATATCTAATTTCGAATGTAATCAATACATGTTGTTTTCCTTTAAATATTAAAAATCTATAACATTTATGTAATTCCATGGATCAAACATCTTTGCATTGATAAGGCAAAAAATTACTAATGAAAATTATTTAGCCTTCATTCAATTTTTTTAATATTAAATTTGAGTTTCTTCTTATAACTATTAGGCTCAAAAGGGAATGCATAACTCCTCTTTTCCCTCGTCCACTAGACCTCAATGTTGTACCAACCACCATCCCACCCTCCTTATTTTTTCATGGCTTATATTGGATTCTTAAACCCATGAAATAACTACTAGAAGAGATATGGTACCCCATCATGTTTAGTAGAATGATGTTAGTCAAAATTTTCCACCTCATCCACCTCCACCCCCCATGAGGAAATCCACTCAAACTAAAATGTATGACACCATTGATCAACTAAAATAAATACCCATGCTAATATTTCCATCCTTCATTTACTAAATAAAATAACTATTTATAATGACATCTTATATGAGGAATTACATTAGAAAACCATACCAAATGATATAAAACCTACATAATTTCATATATTTGTAATAAATCAATGAATATATAATAATTTATTTAATTTTAAAAGGAATGCGTAACTACCAAGCCCAAAATAAAGTAGATTCTTCCATTATTCATTCCAGTAAAAATTAAAAGTAAATCAATAAAACATGTGTTGATAGATAATAAATTATAAAAGAATATTTTTAATGTATCTTTATTACAAAAAATGAGTGTCAATATGAATATTATTAAAAAAATAGATCAAATTATGAGAGGATTTTATAGCATTCCATGTCAAGTACTTGGATCAACATCATTGGATGTGATAGTAGGACCTAATACTTGTCTACTTTATTTCATGTCATAACTAATTCATATACAATATAATTTTATTTTAGGTCAATCTTAGGTAAATGATATGAAATTGGTACCATATACATTATGTATGTGCGTGAATTTAATATATTATAGATATATGTATGCATGCCCCATAGATAATGATCCCTTCAAATATTGTAAAATGATACAATATCATAATGAGGGTAATTAAAAATCAAATTTTATGCATTAGTATATATTTAATCCATTAAAATCTATTCGATTACACAAAATTCATACATATGAGGTTGGATCATCAAGTAAAGTAAATGACAATGAACTAGTTATGGTCATCAATGAAAAAGTAGAGAATCAAGCATAAGCTAGTGTTAAAAAAATGAAACAACTCTAGATCTTCCCTTGGTGGTAAATTTAGAAAATATAATTGGAATTGTCACATATTAGTATGATAATTATGATGATGATGATAATGATATACAATATAATATATATGATCATTTGTGTAATCTAATTTTCAATCTTATTGATCTAAATGAGTAATTTACTCATTATAAGTTTACACTTGGTGGTGCAGGAGAGTATCATGATAATTCATATGTAAAGAGAATCAATAATTAAGTTTTTTCTACTCAAGAACAATCTATAGGTGGAAAATAAAAGATGTAAATTTAAGATAATTGACATAATTAGAATATAAACATTTGTTTTAATATTATTTCACATCATGACTCTCACATGACAAAAGTTTCAATAAGACAAACATTTCCATAATCAAGCATAACTCAGGCACAATAAAAAATATACATTTTGTAAAATTTAGTGAGTTATGTAGATTTTTCAGAGACAAAACCTTCCATAACATTTCTAGTAATGATTTTTCATAATAAACAAAGCATCATCTTAAAATTTTTACCTGATAACAACTTGATTCCATTATCGACTATTAGACATAAAATTATGAGATGTATATTAAATCTAGAAGGAAAATTATATTGTGATTACCATAGAATCACTAAGCATGAAATATAGAATTATACAACATTATAAAAACAAATAAAAAATTATAAGAATGAAGCGATCATTAAGGTCATTGAACTATATAAATAATTATCATTACTATATCTCAATACACAAATACAACAATTAGAGTTCATAAGCATCCATGAAAATAAATATTGACTATTATAACATATATTGAGGGAAATTGTCAATGATAGATTCATATTGATGAAGATAGATTTGGTAACATGTGTAGCATTGAGTTTTTACACTGATTGGGACATGACATTGAAAAATTAAAACATAGTATATATTTCAAATAATCACTTAGATATATTACTCTACCAATTTATTATGGGAAAAAGGTTGGTGATACATGCATATGGTGATGCTCTCTGTCACCTAGTGGATGTTTAAATTTGTATGAAAATGGTTATAGCTGATGCAAGTAATATTGGACAAAAAAAAATTATTATATAACTTCATTACATGAAAGAAATACAATTAAAGTTTGATATTATAGTAACAATGATAATGAAAAGGTAAAACCTTCAAGGATAACTGTAAAGACATAACATGAAAATCATACATACTAGAATAAAAGGTGATTTGTTTCAAAACATATGGAAAATTATAAAGGTAAAATACAATTTAAATGAGATAAAACCATTTTATGAATGTGATGACTTATAATCAAATTTTAAAATATTTCAAAAATACAAAAATAAAACCAAAATATTTGAAAAATCTTAAATCAAGACCTAAATGTGACATGTTTGCTAGTTTTGATTATCACTTATGTTATTTATAACATGTTTGGTAGATTAAATGTCATTTTCTATATGCATATGCATTTAAAGATATATATGAGTGAAATGGAAGACATACAAGTTACACATAACACATAGATGTATAAAAGTAGGATATTCTTATATTATGTATCCATGGTTAGGAGTCCTAGTGAAGGGATGCCTTTCAACACCCATGTGAGTGATAATTTCCACCCAAAATATTTCTAACACCCTATTAAAACTCAAATATAAGATTCTATTAATACTTAAAACTAGATTTCATGTGTGTTTCCAAAATCATAAGGTACAATATTTGTTGGGCCTCAAGATGAAATATGCAAACTTTAACGAAATTCATAGAGTCCCTTAAATATACATTAACATGATATGGATATATGCATACCATAATCTCTCTCTCTCTCTCTCTCTCTCTCTCTCTCTCTCTCTCTCTCTCTCTCTCTCTCTCTCTCTCTCTCTCTCTCTCTCTCTCTCTCTCTCTCTCTCTCTCTCTCTCTCTCTCTCTCTCTCTCTCTCTCTCTCTCTCTCTCTCTCTCTCTCTCCCCCCTAAAATTGAAATTTCTTATTTTTCTAAGATACTTTATATATTCTCTTATGAACTTTTCTAATTCTTTAAAAGCCATTAGTTATCCTCGTATATCCATCAAACTCTTAGGTGATTGGATTCATAATCCCAATGTAAAAATTACATTCTAATTAAATAATGTGTAATGATTTATGCTAGATCTAAATTTAGTATTATCAACCCTAGCTAAGAATAACCTTTTTAGAAGATTTTGTTTATTGAATCCTAACTACCTATCAAATGACATTTGACATAAGTTTCCTTTATGAACTGATTTCATTGGCAATACTTATCCCTCATATGAGTGGTTAAAGTATATGATATCAAGTCAAATGATTTTGTTTCTTTGTAATGTATGCATGATGATACTAAATATTATGCCACCTATGTCAAATTCTAGAATTATTACATTATTCACACCATAACTTGTTCATTTGTAATGAATTTTCCATTGTTAGATATTTACTTCTGAGTCCATGATCCTAATTTATTCTAAATATGCCTTAGAGATGAGGTGATACTTACAAATATGTATCATGTGACACCTTTCACAAAAGTTTAAAAAACTATAAGAACAAGACTTATTCATCATTGGTGATACAATATTATCTCATGTTAGTATGCTCCTACATTAGGTACCTTGGGTAACAAAAACATTTTGAATTCCAATTCACAAGTAAGAATCTTTGAGATCATGGCCATTGTGATAAATATTCACAACATCCAACCATGTTGATTCCTCAACAACTTTAATCTTTAACTTTGCCAAATATTACTTGTATTCCTTCCTGCATGTCTTCTTTAACACTTTGGAGTCTAATATGGATTCTATTTCCTACTTGTTTGGTATATGCACTCTCCATCCAAATACTTGCATTTATAAATCCTTGCAATCTTATCTCTCTTTATGTAAATCATAAAAGTCTTCCACATTAATTGGATGATATGTCCATCTCTTTTGGCAATTTGATGTCATGTGCATTTTATGAAAAGCTTGTGCAAGACCAAACATGGTCCTACCTCTTTGACTTTAACTTGTTATATGTTCCTTTTAGAAACTAATCCTTTTTAAAATTATCAAATAAAAGGTATCCTAAAATTAAGGTTTTATTAAAGAGTCTAAAGTTGAATCATAAAGAAAATGGACATTTTCAAAAACGTTTTTGGGGGCTTACAGTTGTCATAAAAGTTAAAGATTTATTGCTTTGAAAATTGAAGACAACATGAGTAGAGGAAATAACAAAAAATGTGTGAATTATAGAAGAAATAAGATATGGTGCTTGCATATCATTAAACAACTCAAAATCTTAATTAAATAAAACATATGTTGAAGAATGAAATCTTATAAAATTAAGATTTTGTTAAATTAACAAATTTGGAAAAGGGTTATCTGTAAGAAAATATTTTATATCTAAAATAAGGAATGAAAATTAATTTAAATTTGTGAGGCATATTATGGATTATATATAGTTGAAAAGGATGATATTTTATCTCATATTTTATCAACATGGAAGATATAAGAGGTTATGTAACAATGAGACCACCTTAACCAATTAGTGTATTCCACTTTGAGATGGCATGTCTGTGAGTCCCCATGGAAGTAGTAAACTATCCTTTCTCACAATTATAGTTATGTTTTATTAATGTCCACTAATATTTACATGTAATTCTATTGGCCATGAAAATTAAAATATAACATCCATTAAATGTATTGTGTTCCCTGACTGGGAAAATAAAAATTTGAGATATAGTCATGTGTCATCTCCCTATTCCATGTAAACATATACAATATTATTAAAAGTAAGATGCATAGTGTATTTATAAAAGAATTAAAAAAATCCCTTACTATGTTTTTAGGAGCATCACTAAGGAATTCACTTACCATATTTTCAGCTTGGTTACCCCACAATTAAATTCATTGTGTGTATTATTTAATATCAAACCCTATGTGACCTCCAAATAAAAGTCAAACAAATTATTTATAGGTATATTATTTTACCACCCATGTCCATTTTAAATACTCCTAAATGCACATTATTTAGGTAAATATTATTACCCTATTCTCTATTTGAGATTTCTTTAGTAAACATGCTTAAGATTTCTCAAAAACTATAAAAGACCATAGTTAAACCCATGTTCTCTAAAAAAATTCATATAAAATATTAATATAAAACTTGTGTGATTAGAAGATTTTTTATATAAGTTATAATCATATAAATCCTCCCTCAAAGACCATTAAATATTTTTACATCTAATAACATATCATTTAGGTTTATAAGAAAAAAAATTATTTTATTGTTTATATTTTTAATGATAGGATTCATTTAACATGGATGGAAAATAAATTTGTATAATAGTGAATCATTTATAATCTTCAACTATTAGATAGTAATAGTATTTGGTATTAACGCATGCAAGTAAAAAAATATTATACAATTATAGATTATAGACTCCTATAGTATATTTAAAAAGTAAAATAAATATTAAACTTACCTATTGATATAGACATTGTTAATGAAGGAAAAAAGACATGAAAAACTAAACAATCTCAATAGGAATCCATCTATCTCAATTTAGGAATAACTCAATACATTATTTTCTAACATAAAACATAAAGGATAACATTTTGCATGTGTGAATGCAATATATGGTCATGGAATCCCACCAAAGTGACCACTTAATATTTATATAATGTCATGCAATCCCCCATATAAAAAAATTAAGAATCCAATGTTCTTAAAATATGTATAAAAAATAAACAAAGATACCATCACAAATTAATCATCAAACAAGTTTTGAGTCAAATTGACTACTGTTAAGACATAGTCTTTATAATTCCATATATTCAAATGTATATTAACCATTTTAGGTTAAACTTTGTTATCATATAATGAGTCAAAAATGTATAATATTTTATATAATTACAAATGTCCTTGAGGCAATTATTATATTTAAATTGCATGTTTCTAAGATATTTGTGTAATTGTCAATTATTGGTTACATTTAGGTGTTATTGGTGTCTTTTATTAACTTTTAATGTCATTTGACACTTCATTCATCCCCTCCATCTATCATCTTCACTCTCCTTTGATATCCAACATTTCTAATCCCTTTGTTCGAAGCATGCATATGATTATGGACAATATATCAATGCATATGTTTGCTAATTATTTTCTATTTTTGAATATGTTTGCATATGATTATCAATGACCCTAATTTTTCAATGCTATTTTTTTATCGATGCCCCTTGTTTATCAATGCTAATTTTTTACCAATGCCATTTTTTATCAATGTCTATATTTTCTATTTGTTTCTATTTTTTCATAGGATTATGGACAACATATATGTATTTCATATAGATATTTTCTATGATATGAGAAATATGTGCTTCAAATATGTGTATATTATTTATGGTGTGAGTAAATAAGTGAGAACCTTAAATTATAATTCAATAATTAAAGGAATCAAATTTAACATTTCATATTATTCATCTCTTATTCATGGTCTTATCACTCTTTTTATTTGAATGTACAAAATGTGTTTGTTGAAAGCATTTAAAAAATAATGTGTGATTAAATGTCTAGTAAGTTTTGAGTAATATATGAGAATCTAATCACACTCCATACACATGAAATGTCACTTATGTATCCTTTTGTTGATGTGAAGATTAATTATGTACAAGATGTTGGGGATATGACATAAATAGTAAAGTGGGGTAAACCATGTAATTTTGGTATTATTATAGTGTTTCTAGCCTAGTTTCACCACCTACGGAGTTAGGACACACTATTACTAAGCCTCTTTTTCCACTTGATAATTTAGATTTGAATACAAATTAGGAATAACATGCACCAACATTGGTACTAGAAGCATGATATGTTGTCAATGATAGACAATCATGTAATGTGATATGCCCATGATGTAACTACATTTTAGAGTTTAGGAGGACTCAAGATAGAATACATGTTAGTTTATGGTAACTATTTCTCTTTATAACCATCATTTCATTAATATGGACACAATCCTAAGAATTTAGACTTATAGTATTTCTATTTGTAGTTTTATAATTGTTGAAATTGGATTTACATATTGGTATTATTGATTTCTAACTAGTGGGATATCATTTTATAATATTACTATTATTGGTTTTAACTATTATGATATTGTATTTCAATATATCTATTATTGTATTCCAACTAGTGTAGAATCAGATTCAAATTATATCTTAATATGTTTTTCACATTCAAAATATTTAGGGGAAATGGGTCAATATTTTAGCATGGTCTAATAGTTGAAATGGATCATGATCACATAATGTGACCCCATAGTTGTCTTAGTATTACCTAATAGTTATAATGATACTATTTAATATTTATCCATATTTTACCATATATTAATCAATCACATTATGACATGTAATATTTACAAATATTATTTTAACATTGTAAAACATACTTACTTCCACCATGTAAAAGTATTGGATAACACTTTTCATTGGCCATGCGCCCAATGTAAAACATACTTGTCATTATTCTTATATTTTATAGAATGCCAATGTGCCCATTCTACACAATATAAGAACATATGGCTGTATTTCTCATAATAGTATCAATTTATAGGTCATTATTCTTATCTTGTGTAGAATGGGTATGTGCCCATTCTACCCAAGATTAGAATGTAGGCCTCTATTTTTCATATTATTCTTATATTGTGTAGAATGGGCATGTTTTTATATAACCAAAGTGGTTTCCACATACATTAATAAAAACATCAAAAGTTCACACTTTATGTACCAGGATATATTAAATAATTAATCACTTCATGGCCACATTTTTATGCTTTGAATCAAGGTTCACATTTAATTTCATGCCACATAGTACATGATATGTACACAACTAATTTACCTAGTCATAGTCTAATGTGAAATAAAAAAACTAGCATGCCCAGGAAAGCCCAATGTAATTTAAAATTAAGATGTGCTCTAGGAGAGTCCATGACTCTATACCCTATGATCTCATTATGATCACCAAGTGTATTCACTTTGATATTGAATTTATGATTAAAAAATTATATGTTATTTATTTTTTTTGCAACATGATAATGGTATTTTATATTAGAGTTAAAACCAAGGTCTCCAGATAGAAAAAATGCACCAGTTGAAACTAAAAGTAAAATGAAATCAATAATATGATAATATTTTACAAACAAGCATAGAGGAAAACCAATCTTACATTAATTAATATCATGAATGTGAGAAGTAAAAATAGAAGAGTGTTGAGTAAATCCTCCACAAAAGGTGGTCAACAAACCCCAAAAATAGAATAGTGATTCATCCACAAAATGTGGTCAAAAAATCAAATAATAGAATATAAACTCCCATACCTAGGATAACTAGTTAAGGGACTTACTTCCTAGTCATCCAGTCGACTTATACACATAATCAAGGTTCTCCATGAAAGTTTGAAAAAGTGAGGGAAAAAATCCCATAATATATAAATATGGGAAAAAATAAAACCCCTACTCAAACACCCCCCATAATAAAAAATTAGGTGGGAATGTAAGGAAAATGGGTTCTGCAAATTAGGCCTAATGTGGTAGTCATTAACAAATCAATCTCTTGTAAAGTAAATAAAAGGAGGAAACCCATAGGAAAAACTCCCTTGAAAAATATAGACATAAAAAATAGGCTATAAGGCCCTCTAGATTATGATGTTGCAATGTCTCAAACCTCAAGAATAATTTTCAAGTGAAGATACGTGTTCTTTGTGCAAGGTTTGGTAAGGATGTCTACAATCTTATCTATCATATATCAATAACTTATATTAATGATATCCTCATAAATGATCTCTCTAATAAATTTCATGTGAATCTCTATGTTTTTGGTCTAGTAATGTTGAATTACATTCTTACAAATCTAAATACTACTATGGTTATCGTAATAGATGATGGTGGGTCATCTTAACTAGATACCATCCTCTATGAAAATCCCTAAATCTAAAAAGCCTAAGTGGTAGCATTAATATACCCATTGTACTATGCCTCATTAGATGATAAATTAATAACATTGTGATTATTTCTTGACCAACTAATCAAATGTAAACCAATGGATAAGCAATAACCTAAAGTGGACTTATGATTCTAAATATTACTAGCCTAGTCTGAGAAAGTATATCCAATCAAGTTAATTCTAGTGCCAAATATATAGTGAATCCTAAAACTATGTGTGCCCTAAATTTAGTTCAAGATCCTACTAGTTGCCTTCTAGTGAAACTCATGGGGTTCATGCATGAATATGGAGACTAGTCCCACTACATATGATATGTTAGTTTTGGTATGTGTCAAGTAGATAAGGCTACCCAAAAGTTATGGATAAAAGGTAACATTAACCAATGGTGAAGTAAAATATACCTCAATATTGACTCCATATAGAAAGGAATTTATATTTGGATTAGAATAATCCATGTGAAACTAAGCAAGTAGATTGAGAACATACTTAGGTTATGCAAGAGTGATCCCTGATTCTAATTAAGAATTATGAATCCTAAGAAATTAATGTAGTAAGCCCAAGTACATCATATAAAACCTATCTTGGATAGTTACTTTCACTACTACAATGGATGAAGAAGACCTACCATTAATCAAATTATCATCAACATAAATAACCATAGTCAAGAGAGAATCATCCTACCACAAGAGATAGATGTTCAAATATGAATAGAATCTAATGAATCCTACTAAGAGAGGAAAAGAATACATCTTGCAATACCAATATTGAGGGGATTATTTGAGTCCATATATGTATTTATATAATCTATATAAAAATGAATAATCTTTAATAAATCTTAGAGGCTAATCTATATAAATATCCTCCTCAAGATCATCATGAAGAAAGGAAATCCTCATGTACATCTGCTGAACATCCTAATGATTAGATATGACAATAGAAAGTGTGAGTATGATTGAGTTCATTTTTATGGCTAGTCTAAAGGTCTTTGTGTAGTCGATGCTAGGCACCTATGATAAACCCTTGGTGACCAACCACAAATTAAACTTATCAATGAACCCATCTATTGCATACTTAGATCGATATATCCATCTACATCAAAATATATTTTTTCCCTTAGGAATAAGTGTCAAGTCCCAATTATGATTCCTAATTAAGGAGTTATAATCCTTATGAATGGTATAATCATACTAAATAAAAATTTATGCCTCTAAAAAAGTATATATATCTGAGGTAGAGACATAAAAATCATGTGGCCTAATATGAAACTCTGAACATGTCCTCTTGTAATTCAAAATATGCCTGACCCATATACCTATGATCTATAGTGTTTACCTAGACTAAAGAGAACCAAAAGTGGATGAGTTAGGTAGAGAAATATCATCCTCCAAAGTGTGGCCAAATGTGGATGAAGATTATTCCCCATCACTAATTTCATTATCCTAATTATAAAAAGTGTCCTCAACCTATATAATATGCTCAGGCTGATCTAAATGATCTGAATAATATCCAAGTGAGTCCAATGAAGTGAGAAAAGTGTCAAGTGATGAGTCTATGGGAATCTCTTCAAAGTGAACACTTATCTCAATAAATAGCTCATGTGTGGTCAGATGAAGAAGGTAGCACCCCTTGACACCATTTTGATAACCTACAAAGATGGATTTATTCTTTAATATGAATGCCATAGCTAAAGATATAAAAACTCTAAAATGCTCAACTATGGGTTTCCTAATGTACCAATCTTCAAAGGGAGTTATGCCTTTTAAAAAAATTGGTGGGAAACCTATTTTGAATGTATCAATAAAAACTGATTACTTCATCCCAATATTATGGTGAAAGTAACTTAGAGTGAATCATACTAGCCATCTCTTTTAAGGATTGATTCCTACATTCTACCACTCCATTATATTGAGGACTATACAAAACTATGTGTTGTATATCAATCCCCTATGTTATGAAAAACTTATCAAACTTGTTATTGATATACTCACCACCATTATAAGTTTGAATAACCTTGATGTTTTTTTTATATTAATTCTTTTTAAGAACCTTGATGCCATGAAACTTGTCAAAAACTTTAGATTTCTGCCCAAGGAAGTGAAACCTTATGTATGTCCAAAAATCAATAATGAAGGTAAGGACATACATAGACCTTGTGAAATATATATTGGTAAAAGGCCCATATATATCACTATTTACTAACTTAAATTCCTATTAATCCATCCAAACTTTATCTTTGTCAAAATTCTCTTTGGGATGCTTCCCAAGTGTGCAACCCTCACAAACACCCTTAAATAAATGGACTCAAGGTAATCTTGTTACTATGTCATTTTTTATGTGTTATTCTAGGTAGAGGTAGTTGAGGTGTCCAAACCATTCATGCCCTAATTTACTAACTCCATTTTAATGAGTTAGTGATGTAGTTTAATAAGAATCACATGCAAAATATGAGAAGTTGTATTACCTAGCTTGGTGATTTTACCTACCTACTGCCACTATAGAATCATTTTACAACTATCTAATTATGAATCAATATGGTGAAAACTCTACCCTAGTTCCATTACTTATGTGAGTGATATTTTACACTAATAGGAGATTAGTTGAAAGTGATGGAATACTTAGAACATTATTGAATCTTCTTGCATCCATTTCAATAGACCCTCTCTTTGTAACTTCTACTAAAGTATCATCACCCAAAGTAATAGAAGATATGCTACAAGGATATAAAGAAGAAAACACAACTTGTGAAGAGCCCATGTGGTGGATATAACTTGAGTCAATAACCCATGGAAATGTTGGAGCTAAAACTTTTACAAGAGCCTCTCCTTTTGCTTTGAATAATTTTGAGTTGATGAATTATGTTTGATAAGAACACCTATGCTTTTTTCTCTAGAATATGTGTTAGGTGATAAATTTTTTTTCATGCACTTGTGTTCATCATGGTAAATTTTATTAAAATATACACACTTAACATTCTTTTTCTTAGGTTTATCATTGGAAGAGGAAGTCTTAGTGGTTGTTTTGGAAGAAGTTAATTCTTTCTTCTTTTCTTGATCCTTATTCTTTTTACTCTTCCATCTGAAAGAGTATTTATATTTTCCATTCCAAATAATTATAGATTGAATTTTTTTATGACTTAAATGTGCCCATGTATATTAATTTATCTTGATCTCGAGTTAAATTGACAACAAACACATCTAAAGATGGAATTTTCCATGTAGTGCCTATAACACTTTTAATGGCATGGAAAGTAGAGACAAAGACCAAGTAATCAAGACCCAAATTAGAGAATATATAAATAATAAATTGATCATATTTATTATCTATTCTACTTTATTTTAGATTAAATATCAAAGACTTGAACTTGGTGAATAAATTATAAAGGGTGTCAAAGTTGCTAGGACTTAGGCTGATCAGCTCATTTTTAATTTCTTGACATCTCATCTCATCTATCCTCCCAAAAATATTTTTCAATATGGTACACACTTCATTAGATATTTATTATGTTCTAAGTGAAAGATAATATTATGAGACATAAAAAGACATAATAACCCATAGGCTTCATCACAATGGTTGTACGACTTAAATTTTTCTGCTTCTATATTAGGTTCAATTTCATTGCCCATTGTAATATGCTATAAAACCTTACTCCTTAATATAATTTTAACTTTTTTTTCCATTAATATTAGTGAAATGGCATTAGTGGATTAATTAAACTTGTATACATTATTTAGAAATAAAGTGTAGATGTTGTAGTTACAATTATTGTTGTTGTAGAAATGAAAGTGCAAACAAACTTAAAGAGTGACTCAAAACAAAATAAACCCTTTTAAATATGAAATGGTTAATCCCTACCCCTAATTCCCCCCCAAAAAAAAAAAAAGAAAATAAAAATAATTGAAAATAATTAATGCTCAAAATATGTTAGGCACAACTGATAATTCCTCTAGAGTAACTATTGTAAACTTAGAAAAGACATGATTTTCAAGACAAGGTGATGTCAGGCTGAGGTAATTCTGCATATAAAATAAGATTAGAGAGAGAGAGAGAGAGAGAGAGAGAGAGAGAGAGAGAGAGAGAGAGAGAGAGAGAGAGAGAGAGAGAGAGAGAGAGAGAGAGAGAGAGAGAGAGAGAGAGAGAGAGAGAGATGTAATGGTGTTTGGCCACCTTCCAAACTAGACCCTACCCTTTGATATTCTATGAGTGAAAATATGAATATATTTTAAACAATAACTTTCCATATTTAAAAACTCACAATATGTTATTTTTTATTAAAAACAATAAAAAGGAATCCCTTATAAATATAGTCCCACAAGTATTTTTTATGATAAATAATATAAAAAACTACCCTATAAAATTTGATCCTTAAGAATAGACTCACCATTAAAAAAATTATGGAGTATATTATTTTCAAAATAATAATAATAATAATAATAATAATAATAATAATAATAATAATAATAATAATAATAATAATAATAAACCCCTCCAAAAGTAAGAAGGCCTCATTTTTTTTAACATAAATCCTTCCTTATTTTTTGAAATAAAAATTAGTAGAATTTTAAAACCACAAAATATAAGGAAGGTAGTTAAAAAAAAAGATTCCTACCAATTTGGTAGTTCGCTGAGGATGCTTCTACAATAGGTTAGATGTTAGGTTTCATGTTGGATGTTGTGATCAAGGACCATTAAATGGAGGGAATACCTAAGGATTACATTAAATGTCAAGTGAAAATACTAGGTACAACTATGAATGACACTTGGAAGGGTTATGAATGGGCCTTACCGTGTGAGAGGTAGATGGATTTGAGTAGATACTCTAATGTATACACAGAGTAAGGAGACCAAGTCTTTTCTAGATGAAAATTCACTAAAATATACATAGGAGTCTATCTTAGACCATGTGAGGACATTTTGATGAGTGAAAACTAGTGGTTTGAAACCATCATGAGCTAGTTGATGCTAGTTTGCTATTAAGGAAGGCCGATGAGGTGTTATATAGCTTAGATTAGGATGTTGATAGTCTTAAATGGAATGAAGAAAATTCATGTGGATCATTAAACAAAAGGATCCTAAAAATCACACAAAAATCAAGCCAAGACAAACCCAGATCCCACATAGTGACATGCAAAAAAATCCTTACAATTGAGGGATTTTAACAAATTCTAAGGTTTTTTATATTTCAAAAAAACACTTGAATTTTTTTTCAAACCCTCTAAAAAATTCCTCAAATAATTTAAATATTTTAAAATAAATATTAAAATAATAAAAAATGAGACACACGATTACTGGGGTGGTTTTGATACCATATCGTGGTTGAAACCAATGCCTTCAAATAGAAATAATGGACCAGTTGAGTGATCACACAAACTAAGTACCTACCATAATGTAGCTGAAATAAAAATGAAATTAATAGTACAATAATATTCCACAAGCAAGCATAGAGAAAAACCAATCTTCCATTAATAAATCTCACAAATATGAATACAAATAGGAGCATATCGAGTAAATCCTCCATAAAAAGTGGTCAAGGGACCACCACAATTAGAATATTAACTCCTCCATGAAAGGTGGCCAATAGAGCCAAGAAAATAAGAATAACTCCCATACCTAGAATACTTGGTCAAGGGAGCTACATCCTAGTGATCTGATCAACCTATAAACCTAAGAAAACTTCTCCATGAAAGTAGGAAAACTCCAAGCGAGGGGGGAAAACTTATAATAAATGAATATGGGAAAAAATAAAACCCTTGCTCTAACATTTTTCCATATTATGAGCAAGAAAAGGTGGACATGTGGAGAGATAAAGTGGAACTAAGGTTTCAATAGATTAATGCATTTTTCTAATGCCACATTGGGAACAAAAGAGACCTTTATGACTCTATGGTTTCATGGTGATTTCCATATGTTCTTTTCTAGTGTTGTATAATTATTAAAATTAGTATGTGTGATTTAAATGTTTTAGTTATTGTATATTTATTTATTCTATGTAGGAAAGTCACTTATGTGAAGGAAATATAAAGTGAAGATAGAGGCTTAAGGAATCTACAAACTGTGAACAAAGTCATTTAAAAATTGTTGGACCCAAACCTAAATCTAAAATAATTTCCTTTTAGTTAAACACTTCAAAATCCTCTCTTTGCATCACTAGATTGTGTAAATTGTGTTCTCAAAACACACATCAACAAGTGTAAACTCATAAACTTATGGTGCACCACTACTGTCACATCTCCCATGAAATTAAATAGAATAATTATAATAACTACACTTTTAAAATTAATTTGATTACATAATTAAACATTAATTGAAATATATTCTTATCTTGACAATTATGATTTTTTTTTTAAATAAATATTAATCTTCCAGTCATATTTAATAAACAACATTGTCACATTATTAAGGTATTAATGTAATGTTTCCACAGGTATGAAAAATAATTCATTGAAATAATATCAATATTCAATTTATATCAAACAATAATACAAATTCAAGGTCAAGTTACCGGAGCTTGATTTGAAATAAAAATTTCAAAAAACCCACATCCCAAGGAAAGACGATATGACATATTAATTTATGATATTAAATAGTTTCACATTATAATTCATTACCCTATTCAAGTAGTGTAAGGTATGTTTCAATAACATCATTTCCTTTTTCATATACCTTAACCAATCCTTCTTTCAACTTTTTGTTTGGTGTCCATGACCAAATGATGCTATCCACATCAATGTTTTGTTTGATTTCATTTGATTTGATCTTTATTAGGCCTCAAAAAATACCAATAAAATTCTTCACCTTATTCTCTCCCTGAGTGTTCTCAATATTGAATACTCACCTTTTTAGCCACATCATCACCTTTTAGTTTAAGATAAATGTCCCCATTTTCCCTTCCCATCAATATAGTTTCATTTTCATTTGTTGGATATAGTAAAAGCATTTGTCCCACATATAAATCCACAAATGGACTGAATGCTTATTTAGATCATCCATAAATAATCCCAACATAGATATCATTATTACTTATGATATGTTTATAAATGTAGTCTTGTGTGTGAAAATGTACATCCACTTAGATATGTTCTAAATCAAGTTTCACATTTAGTTTCATGAAACATAGTACATGATATATTCATGACTATTGTGATCCTTAGTGTGTTGGCATATTGCGAGCATACAAAGTTGAAAATATGGAGAGATAAATTGGTTTAAAATTTTCATTGGATCCACAATTTTGTTGATGCCATCTTGAAAATAAAATATATGTCCATTACTCTATGGATTACTTACGACCCAAACCTAAAATTTAAATAATTTCCTTATAGTTAAATTATTAAAAACTCTCTCATTATTTCACAACCATATTTTTTTGTATTCTTAAAATAATAAAAAATGTGAACCCCAAAACTTATAGTGCTACACTTCTACTAGTGACTCTCCCATTAATTTAAGTAGAATAATGCTAGTAAATGCTAATTATTTGAAAAATATTTTGATGACATACTTAAACATTAATTGAAATATACTATTAGTTCTAGAAAATAATGAAAAGAAATATAAAAGATATATTAATTTTAGACTCATATTTAATAAACAATATAGTTAACTCATTAATGGGTCAATAGTAAGAAGCTAGAATATAAGTAGGGTTAAGAATCTTGAATAGAATTTGGTCAAATGAAACAAATCAATATTAATATTCCATTCATATTAAATAATTATAGTAAAAATGTAAGTCCAAATTATTGAAGCATGCTTTGGAATATAAATTTTAAAAAACCCACACCCTAGGCCAAGATTATATCAAATATTAATTTATGATCTTCAATCGTTTCATCTTTAAAATAATTACCTGGTTCAAATAGTGAAAGGTATGATTAAATAGCCTCATATACTCTATAAGGAATATTAATTAATCCTCATTTCCATTTTTAGTTTGTTGTCTATGCCAGTATGACACCATCTACGTCAATGTCTTGCCTACTTTATTCTATTTTGATCCATGTTTTATTAAGCATCAAACAATTATAATACAATGCTTCACCTTCTTCTCTCCTTAAGGGTTTCCAATATTAAATCCTCACTTTTTTAGCCACATTATCACCTTTTAGTTTAAGGTAAATGTTGATTTGTTGCTTCACACAAGACAATAATAAGATGAATGAGTTGTTAGGCTCTACCTCTCTTGAATAGAGGGAGATCCTGTGAGGAAAATAACTCCACAAAGTATAAATGTACTAGGTCTTGGTATGCCAGTCTTCACTAAGTTGGTTGATGCAAACTATTCCATATAAAGGGCCTATTTTAACAAGCTAAGGTGTAGTTATCTTTGGCTAAGGAACTCATTCAGAGGATTCATGATTTCTTTAATATACACTTGAATAACTTACCCTCTAATAGAAATCAAATTTATAAAGATTTGTATAAACTGAAAATAGTTGATTTTTATACTAATTTACCATGTTAATGCATATGATAATTCTACAACAATGATAAATAGAATGTAAAACAATAATCAAGATAAACAATTAAATTTTAGATTATTTTTTGTTGTAGACTAACTCATTATAAAGAAAGCGAAAAAGAGTAGGGTAAATAGGAAAAAAGCTTAATTCCAACACAAATGAATATAAAATCATATTAATAAGGGAGTCTGGTAAAACCAATCTACAATTGATCCAAACCTAGCACAACTCTAACTAAATATGATACAAGAGTCTAGGGATATTGGTTGTGAGAAAGAAAGACAAAACTACCATAAAACATGTTTAGGAAATGACTTTTGAGTCTCAATAGCCTTCAAAGTGTCAAGATGTTCTTTTTTGATTAACAATTTCTTGGACTAATATAATCATTTAAGTGAAAAAATACCCTTTGAGACAAAATACTAAAATGAGAGTAGGGAGAAATTATTCTATAAAGTGATGAAAATGTATAAGGAAAATGTCTAATTCTCTGTCTCTGTTACAATTCATAAAGAGATAAGCATGTATATCACACTCTAATTCTAAAAATGCCAATAATTATAAAATCCTTCAAAGTCTATAAATAGGAACAAGAAAGGGTAAAAAAAACTAAAAAAGATATGGAAATCATGTCCACATGTAGAAGTAGTTGAGAATTCAATGTGGAATCAAGAATTCATTTGAATTCAACTACACCTTGCTAATGTGAACCATGGAAATAAATTATGTCCGCAAAGTGTGGTTGAAAGTGGTTAAAAATGCATTAGGATTGCAATTCATATCTTGTCCATATCTGTCCTCACAATAAAAACCCTTCTTTCCATGGTTGATTTTATCCTTAAAATTTATGTGCATTCCCAAATGTGCATGTTGCTATGTACCTAGGGATATGATATATTATTGTATATGGGTTGATGGATATGCCGACATGTGGCACACATCACCTTAGGTAGTTATATGGGTACAATATATTAGGATAATAGAGTAACTTGTGGAAGTAGTACATTGGGTAATGGTCGGCCTACACTAGTATTAGGAGGTTACCCATCCATGGGTTAGATAGATTTATATATATAAGAGATGATTATCATGGTAAAGATATCAAGTAAGCATTGAGTCTTCTATTGTAAGAGGATATTGGAGGTTGTCCCCTTGAAGAGACATTGTGGAGTTATTCCTTCCTAAAGGAGTATTATATGGTGTTTCCCTACCTTAAGGGTATTTCTGCATATATTGAATATCAAGATCTTTACAAGTGGTATTAGAGCTTCAAATTGGGAAATTTGTGGAGTGAAACCCTAGTTTTACCCATATACAATAATATATCATATCCCTAGGTACATAACACATGCCATGTTCATATTCAATGTTGACACTTAAATTTCCTTTTAATTTTGTCTTTTTTGATCAATTTACCATTAAATCACACTTATAATTTGACCTTGATGTCTGGATTAGACACAATCTATTCTCAAGCTTTGATGACTTTGATGGCTAGACAAGACTTCAAACTTAAGCCCATACCTTGCCTTGTTGGCTACATAGACAATGTGTCTTTTGTTCATTGGGTTCTTACCACATATCTGCCCTAGGATTTTCCACTGCTCATTTGATACTTTGATGTTACACTAAATTTTATTTACCATAATGAAGTGATATTTTCCCATGTGGTATCATCTCACTCACCCAACACTCTAACAATCTACTAGGCTTCATAGATTGCCCCAAAGCTATGAAAAAATAGTATTTTGACACATGATGATATCCCATTCACCCACTTTCCTAGGGCTTTATGATGTTGCTACTAGTGTACAAACTCCTTTGGGCTATTAGATCATTAGGATGATGCGATGTGGAAGCATTTAGCTAATCATTCTACCCATAGGCTTTACCTTGTATGAACCAAAATGGGACAATGGGTTGTTAGGATGATGCCACTTGGAAACATCCTAGTGATCTACTTGTCTTGGGCTTTGTTGACTAGATGAATGAAAAGTGCCATGTGGCTTCGACTAGGAATCAAAAATTAAGTGTCAAAAGCCTTTTGAATGAGTTGGTACTATCAGGAATTATGAAAGAGTGCCACATGGTGCTAGGATGAACGTAGGTACCTATGGGTACAATATAAAAACACATAGTTTGCTCATTTTAATGTAAAATCCATGGTTAGAATTCCAAATTATAATAACTATGTAATTTAAAAATAAAAATGCCTAAATATTTTAAAATTTGAACAATATGAACGTAGAAACTTAGCAATATAAAGGCATTCAGAATGAAACCAAAAGCATTTTAAAGCAATTTTGACTATTTCCATGAAGTTGACTAAGAAAAAAAGTAAACATAAATAGATTCCATTCAATTGTAGCAATTTTAAGGTAGAAATAGATCTAAAAGGGGAAGATTCATAAGAATAAATTTTCCCATTTAGAACAAACCCAAACAAGATTAAACTCATTTTCTTAAAGCGAAGTTAACATTGAAAATAGTATAAAGACTTAACTGATTCTTTTTGAATTTAATGTGCCAATGGGCTGGATGGCCAAGATAAAAGAAAAACTAAAAAATTGTTCAATAGAATCTAGATAATTCCTATAAGTACTTATTAGATTTCCATCAGAGGGGATTTTAAAACCTTTTCAAAGCCTAACTCTACATGATTAAAACCTTAAATTCTAAGATATATTGATGAAATGTTACTTAACAACACTAGATGTAAATCTTGGAATGAGTATTTAACATGAAAAATCAATGAAAACAAGAAAGTTCAATCACTTAAAACTTATCGTCTAGAATATGGTTAATCCAAGAAATATTTAAACAAGCAGACCATCAAACTTTCAAAGGGAAGATTCAAGCAAAAAAAATGTCCCCATTTTTTGTGAAAATAGGGTGTGTTGTGTGAGAAAAAATAGATAGTGAATTATATTGAGATATAATATAAAGTATCTCAAGAATCTAGAATATTCAGTTCTTATCCAAACACAAACATTATCTCCAAGCAATCTTCCAAGCTAAAGTCAAAAATATGAAGGCATAAAAAATTTATTCAACATATGACATACTAAACTTCACTCCTGCCTAAAGATCATTAGTGTCTGAGTTAATGTTATTTATTTATTTATTTATCAAACACACACATTAAATTAAATTTGTCTAATTGATGGGTACTACTAAGAGGGAAAAAGGATTTTACAATTTTGGTTGTGGGGGAATGGCATGGGCATGGTTCTAATACTAGCTAGGAATTTATAGCCCCGAAATATATACCTTTGGTTCTTTTTAAGGCCTTTCTCCACTACCAACTAGGTTGGAAAGCCTATGATGGAAGTTTTCAAGTTAACCCTTTCAAGGAGAAAGTGCAGATTTTTTATTTTAGCTTATTTCTTTTAAAAGTAGATTTTTATTTATTTTTATCCATTAAGGGTTGGGTACCAAGCCATATATTGAGTGATAATCATCAAGTGTTCAATCAATTAGAATAAAGATGAAAAATTTAGGTCTGTATTAAGCTTCATACTTCTTTTTATGTGCATTTGATAATATCTAGAACAAGAAATGTAGTTTTTATAAATCCATATGTTTGATTATAAATCATATACCTTCAACATTTTAACCATAGCAGGCAAATAAAAAATCATGCAATTAATTGAACAATAATTTAAACATTTTATGCATAAAAACTCAATTTATGTTAATCAAAAACAAGTCATCATTCTCATTCCTTATTCAAGAAAGGGGAATGCTCAGGTCAAAATAACACATTCAACTCAAAAAAGAACACATCGAGGATGAACCAAGCAAGGAAAAAAACAAAATAGAAAACAACAAAAACAAATGTAAACCAAAATAAGGAACAAGAAGGAAAAATAGAAAGTAAAATAGAAATTATTTATAGGGGCTCCCAAGCCACTCAATCCTAGAAGTAATGTTTGAGGATTTGTCCATTGATAGGTAGTGGCATATCCTCACTAGCAAGACACCTTAGGTGGAAAGCATTTATTCCTAATATTTTAGATATTTAGTAGGGACCAAACCATAAATTATTGAATTTTCCATGTTTTATCTTCTCTTTGTGAGCCTTGTCCCAAATAAGGACTAGATTAGAGATCTTGAAGGCCTTCACTTTGGTTATTTTGTCAAAATAGTGTTTGAGAACCTCTTGATGCTTAATAAAATGAAATAGAATTGCATATATATTTTCATCTAATTATATGAGGTTCAAGAGGTGGGCTTCTAGTTGATCATATGTTTCTAGGTAATCTCTTATAGACAACAAGATATATATTTTTAGATTGGTTGGGAAGATGGGATCTTAGCCATAAACCAAATGATAGGGAGATGTCCCTAAATAATTATTGATCCTAGTTATATCAGACCATAAAGTAAATTTAAGAACATTATGCCAATCCCTTATGTTTATTCCTAATATTTTATTAATTATATTCAACAAACTCTTGTTTGTTGATTCAACTAACTCATTACCTTGGGGATAATAATTTGAATAAAGAATAATAATTAACTTATCATCATAAGCCCATTCAAGGAATTATATGGAGTAGAAAATAGGGACATTATCACATACCAGTGTGGTGGGAATACCAAACCTTGTGATAATGTGTTCTTTCAAGAATTTAATGACTACATTGGTGGTGTAATTCTTGAATGGTTGGGCTTCAACCCAATAATTAAATTAATATGTTGTCATAAGGATGAAATTTTGGCCTACAAAATAATTAGCATTGATGGCTCCCATAAATTCCAACCCTTATTTAGTAAATTATCAAGCTTCAATGAATGACATTATTGGCATAGTTGGGGTGTGTTCATGGTACACTAGGACTTACCAAGTGTAACAAATTTAAACATGTAGATGTGCATCCTTTAAAATAAATGGATAATAGTATCTTGTTGGTAGTATTTGATGAGTTATTGTACTTTTTAAATCATGCCCAATTCCATATTTCATATGGATATATTTAATTAATTCAACTACTTATTTAGACAAGCATTTCAAATATATGCCTCCATGATTTATTCTATATAAAGTGTCATGTGTTGATCAAGAAATGGATGCTTCTCAGGTGCAACACTCTTCATTATGTGGAATTCAAGTGCCTCAAACACTCATTGTTCAATATATATACAACTATATATCAATACCCATCATCATTTGTGATGTCCTGTACCAATGACTATTGACAAATGATTTTGGGATCCACTTTAGCAATGGCTTTGCAAAGTCCTAGACCTCTAACTATTTTTGTTGATTTTATCTCTAGGTCAAACTCCCAGATTATGATCATCCATTTACCAAACCTCTTGTTGGAGAGTTTTTAATGATGTCATTATGATGTCATGAGGTGCCTTGGTGAGTGGATGAAGTACTTTGATAGTATATATGACAATCGAAAATTGTGTAATGTGTTTGTCCTAGTATGCTTGAAGTATACTAGGTTGATCTTATATTTTGGCATGGTTAGAGATGTTCAGGGATGAGTATGATGATTTGAGTACATGAAAGAGGTTCCTAAGATGTTTTATATGATTTGAATGCTTGTGTGTATAAGTGAAATTCATCTAGTTATCCATAGTTTTCATCTAGACACTTTGGGTCTAGTGGTAGAAAATCTAAGTAGGTAGTTTGATGATGTCACCATTACCAAGTGTGGATGAGTCATGAGGAAATGGTCACATGGGTTTATTTAGTATTGTGCCTAGTTATTACGTGTTAAATCTCTCAGGTCATACACCTAAGTTCATCAAAAGATATGTAAGTGCAAATTTAGGCTCTCAGGCATATTGATATTATTTTCCCATACTTAGCCAAATTTGGATGAGGCAAGAAAGAGTCAAGTAAGAAGTTTCATGGTGGCATATCTCACACATGTGGATATTTTAAGAGAATATGATCATATGGGTTTGTTCAGTTTTAAGCCTAGTTTATTTGTTCTAAATTCTAGATCATGTAATGAAGGGAATCAAAATATATGCATTAGCAAAGTTAGCCTTCCAGGCATTCCAAGCATAGTTAGCTCTATGGAAGAAAATTTTGAGTGAGCATGTTGATGTTGGCATATCTCGCACATGTTTGGGTTTTAGGAGCAAATTTTTATATGGATGGATTCTCCTATATGGGGAGATCATTTGGTCTAAATTTGAGATCATGCATCAGAGCACATAAATTTTTATTAAGGCTTAAAGATGGATTCTTACATAGATTGGAAGGGTCCCCATACTTAGTCAATTTTTCAAGAGTTAAAGTTCAGGACCAAATAAAGATCTAATAGTATGTAGGTGATCGTATAGATCAAGATCAATGATATGTGTTGAGTGAGATGGTAAGAAGAGCACATTGCTTAATGATTGAGCAAAGGTAAAGGTTAAAGATCAATGGTGAGTGGGTATTCATATAGATTGATCAAATGGTGATCATTTCTAGTTAAATACCTAGTTGATCCATAGAGATCGATGATGCATGATGAGTCAACACTATAAGATTGCACAAGATGAGGTCAAAGCGACTGAGGTTTAGCATTTGAGCATTGGTGCCTATGCATTAAAGTTTAGACAAGATCAACGGTGTGTAATTGATATGAGTAACAAAGATATGAAATGTGATCTTAGTGTTCAAAGTTTAACTGTGATCGTTGACATTTAAATATTTGAATGTTAACAAAGAGAAAAAATAGTGTTTGGTTTTTGAGCCATATATTTTGATCTAAGAAAAATTTGACCATAAAATAAAAATCAAAATTACAGAGGACTCTAAGGTGCATCTAGAAATATGTATTTAAATATCTAGGAGTGTGTATAGATAAGTATATTGAGCTCTAAATTTGACTATGTGTATGTTCTTTAAGTAATATGAGAAAGGCATTTCAGCTCATTCTGATGTTGTTTCAATGTTTATTGATGTATTATATATTGGATCATGTTATATACTCCATAACAATGCTCTATGTGCATTTTGAAGGTTTTTTCAATCATATATAATGCAAAAAAAGTTTTAGAAGGTGACTATATATTCATTCATGGTGACTATGTGCACAAAATATTGTTTGAGTGATTTATGCTTAAGAAGAAGAGTACTGTGATGGATGTTAGCACTTAAGAAGGACATATAGATCATGTGGAATGGGTCCATTCATTTGGAAAGTGTTCCTATGTTTTAGTTTTCTTGTAGAAGTGTCAAAGAGATGAATGGGTCTCCATAGGACCTAAAAGTGACCTAGGCCTATTTGAAAGTGGATTGTGCTTAAGTATGATCCATGTGAGATGCCTTAAGGGTGAAGGCATGTATTATGGTTGAAAAGGAATATTATGGACTTGATAATTTAGGAATTATCTATATATATTGAAACTAAATGTGTTGGTTTTTAGGCTTTTTGTACACTGGTGAAAGACTTGTGAGAGAGACATGTGCAAGGTGTATATGAGAGTTGTGGATCGAAAGAGAGATAGAGTGCCTAGTTGATGAATTGACAAGTACACCAGATATATTATTATGTGTATGCCTTTCAAGTCATATTTCTAATGTCAAAAAAGTGATATTTTAGATTAAATATATGTAAATAGGTCTAAGTGTGCATATGAGGGCAGTTTGAGTGAAGAAGGAGAGAGATTGTGGCATGCCTATGTGAGAGACTTGTATGAGATAAAGAGAGAGTTTTTATAGGGGTTAGATAAATAGACATTTATTATTAGGTGTTGAATACATCATTTCTAAGGTGGAGGTGTTTAAAGGAGGGTCTAAAGGACTTGGTCTTCCTTAAGGGTAGTTGCTCCTTATGAAATATGTGTTTCACTAAATACCTTTGGTCAGGAGGACATTATCAAGGTTTACTATTCTAAAGGAGTTGATCAGTCTATTTTTTGTAATTTCTTATAGGATAGTATTCCATTTGTGTTACAAGATTGAGAGTGGGTTTTATTTCTGATGAAGGTTTCCCATATAAATTGTGTTATGTGTTTTATCTTGTGTATGCATTGAATGAATGAGCTCTCTTGTTAATGTTGCTTGATCAAGTTGATATATGATGATTGTTTAATACTTTAAAAGGGACTAAAATTAAAATTTAAATATTTGGTCTCACTAATTCACCCCCCTTAGTGATTATACCTTTAATAATTGATATCATAGCAGGTTATTTGGTAAAGGCATAACAACTTGAAGGTGATCCAAGGTATAATATGGGTAGTCATCAAGGAGGTTTCTCTACTAAGAAAGCACCGATGTTCAATAGGTCCAATTATTATTTTTGGAGTATGAGGATGAGGACATACATTATGTATCTAGGGTTTGATGTATGGTAATATGTTATGGATGGTTGTATTACTCTTACTACTCCTCCATCTAGTGTTGCAGATAAAAATTTGTTTGAGAACAATTCCAAGGTAATGAATGCTATTACTTGTGGTATTTCAAAGATTGAATAAAATAAGTTAATCCATTGTAAATATGCTAAATAGATGGAAAAAAAATGAAAATAAATTATGAAGGAGATTCAAATGTTAAGTTTGCTAAGTTACAAACTCACAGAAGGTAATTTGAAAGTCTCAAGATGAAGGAAGAAGATTATGTGGCATCCTTTCTACATAGAGTTGATGAGATTATGAACATCATCATATTTCTTGGAGAGAATCTTGAAGAGGCTACTATTATTTAAAAGGTTTTAAGGTATTTATCCCCCAAGTTTGATCTAAAAGTATCTGTTATAGAATAAAGTCATGACCTTACTTAGTTGAAGATGGATCAATTGCATGGCACCCTTATTGCCTATGAGATGAGAAAGAATGATGATATAACACCATAGAAGGAAGAAACATTCAAGATAGAGATGAAGCCAAAGAATTTCCAAGGTAAGAAACCAAAAGAGGATGGCATTTCTATTATAGATGAGGATGAATTAATTTCTTTGATTTCCAGGAAATCGAGAACAATTTTAGGCAAGTATAAATGTAAACTACCCCTAAAATTATTTAATTATGGTGAGAGAGGACATTTTGATAATAAGTGCCCTCATAAGTATAAGAAAGATGATGATGAAGAGCATGATCAAGGTCATGATGATGGAAAGATATTATTCATGTCTAATAAAAGAAAAAAAAGATTCAAAAGGTTTGACAACAAGAAGTAAATTAAGGACAAGAAAAGTCTTTACACCAAAGAAGATGGAAGATCATCAGATGAGAGTGAAGTTAATGACTCAAATTATGATCATGAAGATGATGGTCCTCCTGAAGATGAAGCTCTGTTCATGGCTAAGGAAGGGAGTTGATCAAATTAAAAGGAGTCTAATTTTAGTTATTTGGATGATGATGAAAATGAGGTGGACTATGAGAGTGTTTTGATAAATGCTCTTGAAGAACTAAAGATTGAAAAGAAGATTAACAATAAGATGAAGTCTCAACTCAAAGACTATGAGCAATAATTCAGTATTTTTGAGGCAAGCAGGAATGAAGATGCCAAGGAGCATGAAGATATGGTCAAGCATCTCAGTTGTCAATTGGAAATCTTGTCTACAAGCTTGAAAGATAAATAAGATGATTGCTCAAGGTATGATTTTGAGATTTTATATTTGAAAGATGAGTTAAAGAAGTCTGCAAGCAAGGTGAAATCATTTGTCAAATTTGATAAGAGTTATAATTATATGGATAATCTCATAAATAGTCAAAAGTTATCTAGTGACAGATCTGAATTGGGTTTTAATGAAGAGTCCAAAGTTACTTCTCAAGTTGACATGAATGCTAATAAGAGCAAGGTGGATCAAAATTTGACATCAGACAAAGAATGAAGGTGCTAGTAGAATAAATACAAATTAAATCAGACAACTAAATGCCATGAAGTATGAAAATTTTAATGGTTACTACTATACTTGTAATCAATTTGGGCATAGAGCTAGATAATGTATAAGAACTTTTAAAAATGAGTTTGCATGGGACTATGATGGGGGTCACTAGTTAAAAAGAGTAATCAAGGTTAAGTGCTTTAATTATCTTAATGAAGGGTACTTTGCTAAGCATTGTCTAAATAAGGAAAGGCAAAGTAAGTCTTATTCAAAAAGGGTAGTTTGTTTTAGGTGTCATGACATTAAACACATTAATAGCTTTTTTCCAAATAAGGTAAGATAATATGAGTTTCCATCAAGGAGTATGGTTTGCTACAATTATGAATAGAGAGGTCACATTCCTAGATTTTATCAGGCTCCTAAAGTGTAAGGTAGAAGGCAAGTAAGCTCATGGAGACAAACAATGGTAAGTAGGAATTATGATGAGTCTATAGGTCCAAGTAATCTATTTGATATGGTAGAGAATGTTTCTGAAGTTTAAGAGTCCTATGAGGTCTCATTGTCTACTCATGTTGAGACAAAGCTCAAGGAGAAGACCAAGGTACTATTTGAGGCTAGTTCTAAAGTAAGTATGGGTTCAAGTGAACATCCTATTGTTATTGAGCATGCTTCATGTAGATTACATTAATTGACAGTACCTAGTGATGAGGTTTCAAGATACAAGGTTGATTCTTAAAATGAAAAAGGTATTTCAAGATTCCATAGTTACTCTATATGTTGTCAATTCTATCATAAAAGAGAAGGAGAATGTTGTAGTAGAAGAGTAAGTTATTTCTCTTAAGCCTAAAAAGAAGAAGGACAATCTAGCCTATAGCTACAAAAGGATTCCAATGGTTATTGAGAATATGTTGGCCACTCCTAGCTTCACTTGGTTTTTGGACATTGTGGTGTGGAGGAGGTCTCTATCTATGCTTCTTAATAGACTTATTTCAGAAGAGATCAAGTGTTGTTGTGTATGCAGTATCTGTAGTATTATAATAGGTGTTTCAAGTGGCATAATGAGTTTGATGGAAGGTCAAGAAGAGTTTGGTACTCAAAAATATCTATGCATTTATTTTATGATGTGATCTAGGTGCTTTGGTGGTATGAAGGTATGTTAAATTCAAATTGGATATTTTTGTTTGCTCTCAAGTTTCTTACTTTCTGTTTAAGAGTATGTACGTCATAAAATGGGTTATAGTAATTCAAGGTTCCCAATGGTGTAGAAGCTCAATTTTTAGTCCAGAAGTGTGTAATGGTTTTCTCTAGGTATACAAGAAGTTTCAGAGGTGGATATTGACCAGAAGGAGGGTTGTTGACTTTATTTGTTTTGAGATACTAGGGTTTAAGGATCTACTATAAAAGTGGTTTTCCTAATGGGTTGAGATGTGAGGCTTCTTCATATGTTGAATGGGAAAAATGGGTGGTCAAATCAATCTTCACATAAAATTGAAGGTTTGTGGTTCTCAAGTTATACAAGTTTTTATCTTATTGGAGGCCTAATTGGGTAGTTAGCTTGTGAAATATATTCTAGAGGATGAGGTAGTTGTTTCAAATTGGTGTAATTGAGGGGGAATATGAGTGTGATTCATATATTAAGTTTTAGGTCTTGAAGATGTGTCTACTAAAAATTGTGGGCTTTGCAAGTTCCAAGTACGGCTACAAGGAGGCTAGACAAGCCTAGTTTGAAGAAGAGTGTTTTTTGCTAAGTTTCTCGAAAATATAAAGGTATGTTTGTTTTAAGGATATTTATAAAGTTGGTTTAGTTTATGTTTCTTATTTTATAAGTATCATTAAGTTTTTTTATGGTCCTTGTGGTGGCTTAAGAGTGAAGGCTAGTGAGCATGTGTGTTTGTTCTTCATGGTGTGTGGAGATCTAAAGATGCTCAAAAGGTGCAATGGTTCATATATCTTAGGGGGAATCCATATAAAATGTTTCTTGGTGAGTTTCATCATATTCTAGTGGTTTTTTTGTATTCTTTGTTCATTGGTTACAGTGCTTGGCTGAAGAGATTGTTGGCATGGAATAATACAAAGTTGTTAGGGCAAGCAGAAGTAAGCTCAAGGTAAGGGGGTTTGTAAAATATTCCTATTTGATAGTATTTTTAGGTTTATAAGATTAGTTTGTGCCCACTTTGTCTTTATGTCAAAGGGGGTGAAAGTTTTTATTGTGGGAGTGCTCTAAGAAAGAAGGAAGGTGAGTTGTATATTGCTATATATGTTGGTTGTTGACATCAATGATAAAGGGGGAGAGTGTTGAAGATTTTTAAATTATGTCATGATGACATCATGGAGGTTCCCTAGTGAGTGAATGAAGTTCCTTGATAGTCTATGTGACAATGATAAATTGTGTAATGTGTATTTCCTAGTATGCTTGGTTGATGTTGTATTTTGACATAGTTAGAGATGTTCAGGGATGAGTATGATGATTTTAGGATGTAAAATATGTCCCTAATATGTTTTCTATGTTTTGAGTGCTTGTGTGCATAAGTGGAATTCATCTGGTTATCCATATTTTTCATCTAGACACTTTGGGTCTAGTGGTAGAACATTTGAATAGGCAATTTGATGATGTCACCATTGCCATGTGTGGATGAGTCAAGAGGAAATGGTTACACACATTTGTTTAGTATTGTACCTAGTTTTTATGTGTTAAATCTCAAGTCATGTAATTAATCATGTCAAAAGATATGAAAGTGTAAATTTGGGATCTTAGGCATATTTACAATATTTTCCCATACTTAGCAAAATTTGCATGAGGCAAGAAAGAACTGAGTACGAGTTTTTATGGTGAAATATCTTATACATGTGGACATTTAAGGAGAATTTGATCATATGGGTTTGTTTAGTTTTGAGCCTAGTTTACTTTCACTAAATTTTAGATCATGTGATGAAGCATGCCAAAATCTATGCATGAGAAAAGTTGGCCTTCCAAGTAATTCCAAGAATAATTGGCTCTGTGGAAGTAAATGCTACGTGAGCATGTTGATGATGGAATATCTCTCATGTGTGTGCGTTTTAGGAGAATATTGTTATATGAATGGATTATCCTATGTGGGGAGATCATTTTGTCCAAATTTGAGATCATGCATCAAATGATAGAAAATGTTATTAAGGCTCAAAGATGGCTTCTCAGACAAATTGTAAGGGTCCCCATAGTCAATTTTGAAAGAGTTAAATTTTAGGACTAAATGAAGATCCAATAGTGCATGGGTGATCATACAGATGAAGATCAATAGTGCGTGTTGAGAAAGATGGTAATAAGTGCACATTTTTTAATGATTGATCAAAGGTAAAGGATAAAGATTAATGGTGAGTGGGTGTTCATACAGATTGATTGAATAGTGAGTGTTGATATTTAAAGACCTAGTTGATCTATAGAGATGGATAATGCATGATAAGTCAACATTACAAGATTGCACAAGATGAGGTTAAAGTGACTGAAGTTTAACATTTGAGCATTGGCACCTATGCATTAAATTTCAAGTAATATCAAAGGTGTGTAATTAATCTGAGTAATGGGGACACAAAATATGTGCTTCATGTTCAAAGTTTAACTATGACTGTTGACATTTAAATATTTGAATTTTAACAAAGGGAAAAACTAGTGTCTAGTTTTTGAGCCATATCTTTTGATCCAAGATGAATTTGACTATGTAGTAAAAATTGAAGTTATAGAGGACTCAAAGGCACATCTAAAAATATGGATTTAAATATCTATGTGTACAAATAAACATATTGAGATCCAAATTTGGATATGTATTTGTGCATGTTCTGTAAGGAACCTGAGAAGGGTATTTCATCTCGTTCTAATGTTGTTTCGATATTTATTGATGAATTAACCATTGGAGCATGTTTTAGACTCTATAAGGATGATCTATGTGCATTTTAAAGTTTTAATAAATCATATGTAGTATGAACAAACATTTAAAAGGTGATTGTATATTCGTTCATGTTGACTGTGTGCATAGAATGTTGTTTGAGCAAGTTGTGCTTAAGCAAAAGGGTACTGTGATGGATGTTAGAACTTAAAGAGGACTTATAGATCATGTTTAATGGGTCCATGCATTTATGAAGTGTTCCTATGTTTTATTTTTCTTTAATAAGTGTCAAAGAGCTAAATGGTCCTCCATAGAACCTAAAAGTGACTTAGTCCTATTTGAAAGTCGATTGTTCTTAAGTGCGACCCATGTGTGATGACTTAAGGGTGAAGGTATGTATTATGGTCAACAAAGAAGATTTTGGACTTGATAATTCATGAATTATTTATATATAGTGAAACCAAATGTGTTGGTTTCTAGGCTTTTTGTAGGTTGGTGAAAGACTTATGAGAGAGACTTGTACAAGGTGTATGTGAGAGTTGTGGAGAGGAGAGGTAGAGTGCTCAGTTGATGAATTGATGAGCATAGTAGATTTATGATTATGTTTATATCCTATATTTCATATTTTTTATGTCAAATTTCTCTTACACATTGAGGATATGTGAAGAGGTCTGAGTATGCATATGAGGATAGTTTGAGTGAAGAAAGAAAGAGATTGTGACATGCCTATGTAAGAGGATTATATGAGATAGAGAGAGTTTATGTAGGGTTTAGATAAATATAAGTCAATAATCAGGTGTTTAATACATCATTTATAAGGTGGGGGTGTTCAAAGGAGGGTCTAAAGGACTTGGTCTTCCTTAGGGGTAGTTGCTCCTTGTGAAACAGGTGTTTCACTAAATACCTTTGGTCAAGAGGACATGATCAAGTTTTTTTGGTCTAAAGGATTTGATCAATATCTTTTTTTTTTAATTTATTATAGGACTATAGTCCATTTGTGTTGCAAGCTTGAGAGTGGGTTTTATTCCCCATGAGGGTTTCCCGTAGGAACTATGTGTTATGTGTTTGATCTTGTGTATGTATTGATTGAATGAGCTCTCTTGTTAATGTTACTTGATCAAGTTGATATATGCTGATTTTTTAATAGGTTGAAAGGGGATACAAGTAAAATCGAAATATATGGACTCACTGATTCACCTCTCCTCTCAGTGATTGTACCTCTAGCACCTCTCCTCCTATTCATTCTAAATTATCAAAGACTTCATGACTAGATCAAGTACTAAAACAAACACTTTACTCCAAAAGATATAATGCTTGAACTTTTTAACAATATTGATGAAATTAAATACTTATCAATCATGAAGTATCTAAGTTCAACATTTATAAGTTAGATTCTCATGAAGGACACCGGCCTTTCATCTCCCATTTTTTCTTCTATGT
Organism: Torreya grandis; assembly: GCA_037957365.1. NCBI lineage: Eukaryota > Viridiplantae > Streptophyta > Pinopsida > Cupressales > Taxaceae > Torreya > Torreya grandis. The sequence goes on from JARHVA010009311.1 coordinate 111,515, forward strand.
TATCACATCAGTAGTAAAATATTATTTTGTGAATGAATAAAGGTAGAAGGGATGTGTGAAATCTATATTGATGAGTAGTGACATGTTTATAATAACAACCTTGATTTGAGAAAAAATAAATTTTCATCTCAGTTATCTAATTGATCTTAGTGTTCTTATTCAAAATGTTATTCATTATCTTGATTATTTTATCAAAAATTGAAATAAACATACTTACCAAGTTAATTTTGCCAAATAATGACTTTATCTCTTTATTAGTGCTAGGATGTGAGATTTTTAGAGTGGCCTCTATTATATCTAGGTATATGGATATACCATTTTAAGAAATTATATGTCCTATTACTTTTCCTTCAATTACCCCAAATATACATTTTTTAGTCTCTAATGAAATCCCATGGTATCCACATCTTTTCAACACTTTTCTTAGGTCATTTATGTGATCTAGCATTCTTTTGGGGAAGACTGTCAGATCATCTATGTACACAACTATGCACTTTACCATAAGGTCTTTGAATACAATATCTATTTTTATTTGAAAGGTAGCACCTATGTTGATCAAGCCAAAAGTCATTCTCTTATATGCAAAGGTACCCCATTAGTAATGAATGTTATCTTGATTCTATCCTCATAATTGAATATCACTTGATTATAACCTAAATACCCATCAAATAATCACACCATTTGGGCATGATTCACAATCTACAACACTTCATACAATGAAGGCAAGTGGTAGTTATCTATTTTAGAAGCTTTATTCATATTATGGAAATCAACACATAGTCTGATATCCCCATTCTTTTTCCTCATCAACACCAACTTTTTTACCTATGTAGAGTGTCTTATCAAGAAGATGATCCTTTTTAAAATTAGTTTTTGTAATTCTTTGAAAATAAATGGTTTTAGTAGTGGATTGACATGCCTTTATCTTTACCTAAATGGATTGACTCCAAGATTGAGTGGGATAGTGTGTGTCAAGATAGAAGTATTGAAGACCTTGAAATATTCATAAATCCATGCAATAACATCCTTAAATTACTTGAGGGATTATACAAAATCACACTTATCTTTTGGGGTGTAAGTGGTGCTTGGAAGCACATTTTTCAATTCATTTTCCTTACCTATATTAAATTGATCATGTTGCATACCTTTGATAGGGGTAGGCCTATAGTTATCCCTAAAATAGTCCACGTCAAATAGCCTTTCAAGTGAGACCATTCCCTTGGGTATGCCATCTATTTTCAAATTTAGAGTCCAGTCTTCATCTAGTTCAAAGTCTTCTCAACCATCTTCATCAATAATTTGATCTATAAATACTTCAATATTGGTGATTGAGTCTAAAATGTGTTGGTCATCATTGAAAACTTGGAAATTATTGATATCATTTAGTACTAAATGGGTAGATACTAGTTTTATTGATAATTTTCTCATTCTTCAATGGGTTCCAAAGTGCTCATAGTAGAGGCCAAGGCATCTACTATATAATTCTTTTGCCTGGGTAGAGTTTGTAATCCAAACAGAGCAAACTCTTTAATTAGATTCCATACCCTATTGTGGATCTAGATAAGCATATGTTGTCCCATGAGTTATTGATCCTTACTTATCTAACTACTAATTCAAAATCACTCATCACTATGATATTCTTTACTTTATTACTGAGAGGAAATAGGAGTCCATGAACCAATGGTTCATACTTAGCTACATTATTTATACATGTAAACTATAGGTGGTACATAACTATATAAGATTTAAGCCTTGGGTTTATTAGTTCAATGCCATCACCACATCTATTTTTAGACTTGGAGCCATCGAAATTCAATGTCCACAAATCTGATTTCACTACGTCAGAGCAAGCTTTTTTGTCCAAGCATGATGGTAGTATTTATAGTGTAAATATGGATGCAATTATTAGTGTAGGTTTTTATTTTTCCCTATTTTTTAATTAGGGAAATTGTATTTTTTGTACTTACATGGAGTTTTCCTACATTTGTGGGATAGGCTAGCTTATGTGGAGATGTGTGTCATAGATGTGTCATAGGTGTCATAAGTAACTCCCTTGATGGGAGTTACTTCTCTATTCTTAACACCTTATCACCACCTTTCATTGAGGAGTTACAGTCTATTCTTGGGGTGCCTTGGCCACCTTTTGTGGAGGAGTTACTTACCTGCTTTCCTATATGTATTCTTCACTTTGGCCATCTCATGTTAATCAAATTTTGGTTTTCTCCATTTTGTCTTGTGCAATTTAGCTTCTTGTATAATTTCAAATTGCTTTAGCATCTATGTGGTGTGCACTTGCTTCATCTCATGTGATCACATCTCCATTGCATTCGCATTATCCGGATTCTGACAACAACTCTGATATGGTATAAGAGCAAACCCGATGATCGTGTGTCTGGTTATGCTATTATTTTATTTTGAAATCAAAAGGAGTGGAGTTCTCTTTATTTTTTTAATTTCTAGATCTGATCTAAAATTTAAAAAAAAAATCAATATCATTTCTGGTATCTTTTCCTTGGGATCCTTGGCATTTGGGTGTCTTAGCTGTCTTCTCTTCAATCTTTACAGGCGCAATAGCAACTTCAGGTGCCGGCTTTGCTTCAGCTTGAGTGCCATTGTTGTGTGCAGGGAGCAGAGTGAGGAGCAACATCAGCCACGCCATCAAAACTATGCATTTTTCCTTGCTAAGTTTAGTCCTTTTGGTTTCCTTGTTGTCTGCGTCAAGCTTCTGTAACTCTGCGCCAAGATTTTAGAACTCCATGCCAAGTCATTCCAGCTGACCTTCCTCTATTTTCAAGGTGCCAAGCAGCCGTACGGCATCCAACAGGTCTGCAAATTTTTCTTTTGTCTTTTCTGCAAGCAAAATTTGGACTGTGCTTTTTTGGCACCCCTTCCTTGCTTGGCGTCCCATGTGGGCCCTTGGACACTTGGCATCCATCAATTCTATCTTTGCTTTATTTTTTTCAGTTAAAAATTGACTTGTAAAAAAAATTCAATCAATTTGACTGAATATTAAGTTTTTTAGATAGTTTGATAATTTGGGGGTTTACATTTAAAACTTATATCTTCGCCTATCGAAGATGAAGGGTGAGGTCCAGGTTGGCAGGAGGCCAATTCCCCCTCACAAAAACCTCCTTTGGATTCCTCATTCTGTGCTAAATCCAACAAGTGGTTGGAAGGCCACTTTCTCTCTCAAAACAGGCATTTTAAAAATGTTTTAGTGCTTTTTTTGCAAAAACACTAATTTACGAAAAAATTGAACCTTTAATATCTTGCAAACGGTAGCTCGGTTTTGGGTGCCATTTTCTAAAAAAGTGTTTATAATTAAATTTTACACAGTGTAGGCTTGTTATTTGTTAAAAATGCACTACTTTATAAAGTGCCTAAAATTTGGGTCTCTTGGGACGTATTTTCGGCTGAGTCCGACGTCTTGTTTGCTTATAGTCTTGCACTGATTTCTCTAAGACCCATTATCAGCTAAGCCCGACGTCTTTTGAGTGTAAACTTGCATATTTGGGGGGGCTCAAAATTTTAGGGGGGTGTGATTGCTTTTCACAACTTGCAAATCTTTGCTTTCATTCTCCTTTCTACATAATTTCACAACTTGCAATCAACACAACTTCACTTAAATTCAGCTTAAAATGGATTATTTTCAACTTAAACCCCTAACACCCTTCAACTATCATGAATGTAAGGTTAAAATTTCAATTTTTCTTAGAAGCAAGGGGTTGTATAGGATCACCATGGGTACTGAAGTAGAACCCAACACTGATGCTGAAAAGGTCAAGTGGTATAACCATAGTGATGAAGCCTTTGGATTACTGAGCTTGTCTATGTCTCCAAAACTTCTCTTCCATTTATAAAACTCTAAGACTCCCAAATAAATATGGGACACCTTAGAAAACATATTTTGGAAGCTTGATGAGATGAGAGGTCATGAGCTCAAAAATGAACTCATACGTCTAAGTCCTATCAACTTTGACACCCTACAAGACTTATTCACTAAGTTTAAGGCCCTTAGATTACAATTGAAAGAATGTGGGATAGAGAAGAAAGATGATCAACTCATCCATTCTATTCTCGCAAAGCTAGGTCCAAGCTATTAAGTCTTTGTCTCCACTTTCCATGCCACAAAAAGTGCCCTTGGCACTACATGGAAAATGCCTTCTTTGGATTCTTTCATTGTCAATATGACTAGGGAGCAGGATAAGCTAATTCAAATGGGCACAATGAAGTCTACTCAACCCCAAGCTTAACAATCCTACCAAAAACAACACTGAGTCTTCCTCCTCCAATGCTAAACCTAAGAAGGAGAAGGTTAAGTGTGCCTATTGTAAAAAGATAGGGCATGATGAACACAAATTCATGAAGAAATAAATAGATCACCTAACTCATCTTCTAGAGAAGTGCAACATAAGTGTTCTTGAGTCCATCAAGTAGAATTCATCTACCCAAGATTCTACCAATGTAAAAGGCAAGGGTAAGGAGAAAGAAAAGGGCAAGGCCCTTGTAGCTACTACAACTTCTACAACATCATGGATCATTGATTCGGGTACTTCTCACCACATGGGCTCTTCACTAGTTGATTTTTCATCTTTAGAGCATTGTAGTATGACTTCAATTAGTCTGGGTGATGACACATTAGTTTTTATTGCAGGGAGAGGGTCAGTTGAAATGGAAGGAGGAACATTCAATAATGTTCTAAGTGTTCCTTCTCTTTCAACCAATCTCCTATCAGTGTACCAAATCACTCACATTGGTTAGGGCATGAGAGTTGAGTTTTCACCAAATTCAGTGGCTATCATGGAGTTGCATAGTGATACTATAGTGGCAGTGGGTAGGGTAGATCACCAAGTAAGGTTATACACCTTCTCACATTTTGGATCAGATTCTTTTTTAACAGCATTACTGACTCATTCAGATGGAGTTAGCAAATTGTGGCATGAGCAATTTAGCCCCCTTAATTACCGCTACCTTGAGCAACTTTGCAAAAATGACATGGTCATTGGCTTACCTCATGTTCAATTCTCAAAAGGACTTTGTGAGGGGTGCTCACTTGGGAAGCATCTTGAAGTAAAATTTGACAAAGTTAAAGCTTAGAGGGCTTTGCAACCTTTGGAGTTAGTCCACAGTGATGTATCAGGACCCTTTCCCAAACCATCTTTCATAATGGCCAAGTACATCCTCACTTTCATTGATGATTTCTCTAGGTACACTTGGATATTATTTTTCAAACAAAAGTCTGAAGTGTTTAAAATTTTTCTAGACTTCATGGCTCTTGTTGAGAAATAGAGTGAGAAATCCATCAAGGTTCTTTGAATTGATAATGGAGGGGAGTATGTTAGCAATAGGTTTGAGTAGTTTAGCACGACAAAGGGGATTGATTTGCAGTGCACAGTCACTTACAGTCCTTCACAGAATGGGGTTGCTAAATGCAAAAATAGGTTCTTGAAAGAGATGGGTAGCTATATGATTCACTCCAAATCCTTAGCACCATAGTATTGGGCCAAAGCCATCAATTATGCTTGCTACATTCAAAATAGGGTTCCTCACAAAGTGTTGAAAGGGATAACACCCTTTGAAGTTTGGCATAAAAGGAAACCTGATGCTGAACACCTTAGGGTTTTTGGATCCCTAGCCATGGCCCACATTCTGAAGAAGAAACACAAAGTTATGGAACATCAGTCCAAGCCTTGCATATTTGTAGGATATCTAGATGGTATTAAGGGGTATCACCTTCTATATCTAATAACTCATGAGTTGTTCATCAAGATAAGTGTCCATTTTCAAGAGAGTCCTAGAGACTCAACACTTGACACTTCTTCTCCCTCATTGGATCTACTTCTTCATGATGATTCCTCATCAGATTCAGATCAACCACAATAGGTTCTTGAGCTAAAAAAATCTTATTCTTTGAGTTTAGATAGTGAGGATAGTGATGCAGAGTCATCCACCTCTAGTCAGTTAGAGGATGAGGAGTTATCACCTAACTCACCCACTTCTGGGCCACTTTGGGCCAAATAGACACTTGAGAGTGCTAACACTTGGGTAGGAGATCCTGCAAATGATAGATATACTAGGGGGGATTTTTAGAGAGATCCACATGCCTTCTTTGCTTTAGTTTCAGATCCATAGACTTTTTGAGAGGCATCAGGTGTACCTAAGTGGGATAGTGCTATGGAGGAAGAATATTCTTCCTTAATCAAAAATCACACTTGGGATTTGACTTCACTTCCTAAGGGAAGAAATATGGTTTGATGTAGGTGAATATATCAAACCAAGTTTGCAATAGATGGGTTAGTTGATAAGTATAAGGCACGATTGGTCACCAAGGGTTTCTCACAGGTGGCAGGCATTGACTACTCAGAGACCTTTTCACCCATTGCAAAGATGACTTCTATCTAAATCACCTTGGCTATTGCTGTAGCACATGGTTGGGATGTGCACCAGATGGATGTGAAGAGTGCCTTTCTTCATAGAGACCTAGAGGAGGAGATCTACATGGAGCAGTTGCCAGGGTTTGTTTAGGATTTTTCCTTAGTATGCAGACTTAGGAAATCTATCTATGGCCTCAAACAGACCCCTTAGGCTTGGTATGCCAAGATGGATTCCTTCCTTCTCACAACGAGTTTCACTAGGTGCCATTCCAATCCCAATGGCTACTTCTTGCGGTAGGATGATTCGCTTCTAATTTTGGTTCTATATGTTGATGACCTTTTGATCACCGAGAGTTCTTCATCAACTATTGTAGTGGTGAAGGCATCTCTCCAGGATAGATTTGACATGACATACTTAGGTTTGTTGCACTACTTCCTTGGCATCAAGATCTCACAGTCAGATTTAGGGATTTCTTTTACACAACCTAAGTATGCTCTTGACTTATTGGCTCAGTTTCACATGGCTAATTACAAGCCATCTCTGACTCCCTTTCTATAGGAGTCAAGCTTGAGGCTAATTGTTCTTCACCATTGGTTGAGGCCACTCGATATTGACAACTTGTTAGTAGTCTCATCTACTTGACTCACACTAGGCCTGACATATCATATACAGTGGGAATTGTCTCCAAATTCATGTAGGAACCTCATGAGATGCATTGGAAAGTAGCTAAGAGAATCTTGCATTATATACAAGGTTCACATAGATATGGGATTCATTACAGATTTGGCATAAAGGTTGACTTGGTTAGATATACAGATTTAGATTGGGTTCGCAATTCATAGACTCGCAAGTCCACTTTTGGCTACAGTTTCTCTCTAGGTTTAGGTCCTATCAATTGGTCTAGCAAGAAGCATAATGTTATTGCTATATCATCCATAGAGGTAGAGTACATGGGAGTTGTTAATGTAGCTACTGAGGCCATTTGGCTTCAGGGGATCCTTTGTGAGTTTGGCATTCCTATCAGACAACCCACCATCATTTATTGTGACAACCAGAGTACCATTCATATTTGTAGGAATCTAGTTAAGCACCAATAGACCAAGCACATAGAGATTCACATGCATTTCATTCAGGAGCTTATTCATAGTCAAGTCATTGACAGTCTTCAGAGCAGGTTACAGACATCTTCACCAAACCTTTCATCGAGAGTAAGTTCATTTATCTACGAGATCTTCTTGGGGTGCAGTCTACATCTACAGCAGCATCATCTTTGGGGAGGGCCATTAGCCTCTTCCTTCTTTTATGTCTCTCTTTTTAGGGGGAATTTTTTCCTACGGATTTTGTCTTTTTCTCTATCTTATGGGAGATTGCATTTGTACATGGGTACCTCATCAGGCCTAGTTACCGAGACCCATTTTATATTTCCACACTGCCCACCTAAGCTGTGCTTATGGGGGGTATTAGTGTAGGTTTTTTATTTTTCCCAATTTTTTAATTAGGGAAATTGTATTTCTTGTGCTTACATGGAGTTTTCCTACATTTGTGAGATATGCTAGCTTATGTGGAGATGTGTGTCATAGATGTGTCATAGGTGTCATAAGTAACTCCCTTGATGGGAGTTACTTCTCTATTCTTAGCACCTTGTCACCACTTTTCATAGAAGAGTTACAGTCTATTCTCAGGGTGCCTTGGCCACCTTTTATGGAGGATTTACTTACATGCTCTCCTATATGTATTTTCACTTTGGCCATCTCATGTTAATTAGATTTTGGTTTTCTCCATTTTTTATTGTGTAATTTAGCTTCTTGTATAATTTCAAATTGCTTTAGCATCTATGTGGTGTGCACTTGCTTCATCTCATGTGATCACGTCTCCATTGCATTCACATTATCCAGATTCTAGCAACAACTCCGATAGCAATGTTCACCTCTTGGTGCACTTCCTCATCCTTATTTATGAAATTTCTATATTTATTGGCTTTTAAGAAACATTTAATTAGAAAATAGGTTGAACATAAGTATCTCATGGGAGAAGTAAGGATAAAACTATCCATTAAAACCATTTTACTTTGTGAAGAGCATAAGTACTCTTCATCTATGTTTAAATCCTTTTATTCCAAAATTTCATATGATAGAGTAACATATTATAATGATATTAAATTAGGGGCATCAAGGAAATATTCTTCATCCAATAGGTCCAACTCTTCCACTTCTAGAAATTATTGTACACTGAGCATGTTAATGGAGAGACTACCATGAGCATTTCCTTCTTTCAAGTAATTACACCCCCATTCCAAAATCCTCATAAAGTATCTCATTATTTATATTGTACTCAATGATAATATGATCCTAATCTTTTATTTTATTTGGTTGGGTAAACCCTACCATGGTATCCACATATGGACAAAACCAGTCACCATGTAATCGTTATCACTCAAACCATGCACTAGATGAATTGGAAGAATTGGTTCAGTGGGACAATGGGATCATCCCCTAAGGTGTGGGACTCTTTTTATTCTTGATATGAACCTTTAAATAAGGTTAGATTACTTATAATCTAAGTTCACTTAGTTTAGGACCAATACACAGACCTATAAAGATAAAAAATGAGATCTATGATTAATGATAAACCTAATATTTTGAAGGGAAAAGCGGGGAAATAGGGTAAGAGTTTTTTTGAAAGGGAAAGTTTTTATGCACCAAGAGTAGAGTGAGCACCTCACTCAATTGATGACATAATACAAAAAAAACTAAAATTCAAAACCTTTAAATCATACACCAACTGCATAAGTGTTTCACATGAAGGTATGGCAACACAATGCATCATTAGGAGGAATGAAAAATGGTCTGTAGATAATGCCTATGGAAAAAAATTATACACAATGTGTTGCCTATAGAGTATTCTGATTCTGCATGGAAGTGCAACTGGAGGATGATAATGAAAGGGATAAACATCCATAAACAAAGATCAATAATTGTTAGTGCATAGAGAACATAGAACATGAAATAATGATGATTCAATTATCATTACTTTCAAGGACTAAGTAGTAAAGGGGCTCATGGAGGGAAAATTTTGGAAGCTTTATGGTGCATAGAAATGTCAACCATTTTACAATGAAATACTTGAACTTTGATAAGCAATGAGAAGCCTATGGGTCATTGATTACAATTATAAATACAACTGATAAAATTTAATGAACGTCATACTTTGAGGTATACAATCTCCTGAAAAATTAGTTAGGGATGGCCAAAAGTAATCAAGAATCTAATTTCATCCTTAAGGTATGGTGATGATTGCCTTGAATTTGAATATGTTAGCTCAAACCTTCTCCCATTGGTTGTGTAAAAGCCAATCTTTAATCGCCCAATGCCCACAACTTAATTTGAAATGTATTGTGTGTATGAATTCAACTATATATCTCATGAAATTACTACCTTTGAATATTTTGGCCTAATTATGCATCCTCTAGTTTCAATGTTACTCCTTATAGACCTCTATACCATGCTTGTCATTAAGATGCCTCTTTTTCCCGCATGTTCTTGTCATGATCTCATCATGTTGGTATCATTTACACATTAATGCTATTAAATATATTAAAATAAAATGATAAATACCTAGGATAAATTTAATTCATTTTACCAATTACAACATCCTCATGAGTCATTCATCTCATAATCCTATGATCCTTGAGCCACCACACTTTGATTCTATAAATCTTAATTTTGATAGTCTTGATGACTAGATGGGCCATCGATTTTAGGTTGGTACATTGGTGGTGTGGTGCTATTCCATTCACTGCATCCTTTTTTAGTTGGACTCATTACCCTTTTAATCCATTTAAACCTAGCTATAGTCTATGGCCTCTACATGTCATCTCCCTAATTACTTCAAGATCTATGTTATGGGTCTCATAAATGGGCCACATGGTAATTTATTATTTTTCTACCACTTACCTAAGCTTTCTCAGCTAGTTTTTATCAAATTCTAACTGGTGTTATCCTATTCATTGGGTAATCCTAATATTATGTGATTGGGGCTTACCATCTCCACATGATTCCCTCTTGATCTTTTGTTGCTCAACTAAGGCTTAAAATGCAATGCTAATTTTTCTTTCTACAGTGAAGTAAGATTTTACCACATGAAATCATATCACTTACCAACCTACTTGGAGGCATTTAAATTATTCAAATGGCTCTAATATGCTAGGTTGTTAGGATTTTGACATGTGAAATCATCCCTTTAACTCACTTACCTGCTACTTTATTGATGTGTAGATCTACTAAGTAACTTTGAATAAATTTGGCTAAGTGTTGAAAACATTATGAAAGGGATTGAGACCCTTGGGAGATTTACATGTGGCAATGAGTGAATATAAAATATTTTCAACCTTTCCCCTAAGAGAATAACACTTACAAGTACTCATGCAGATTTATTTAGCTTTTTGCAAGATTTGTGATGTCTACTTCTGCCCTAGTCTTTATGAGAACTGATTCTTGTGATCTATGCTCTAGAAATTATTCCTCAAATTTTTTGTTAAAAAACAAAAGTTCCAAATCTTTTTAATAAATTTTTTGAAGGAAAAGACTTAGCAGATTCTTTGTGAAGTCATCATAATTTTATTCATAATAAAAGTTACGTATTCTTTTGTAACACTTTCTCCAAATACTTCACTTCAAAAGATGCAAAGACCAAACCCTTCACAAAACCTATGAAGCAAAACTTGCAAAGTATTGATTTGTCCTTTTGAGACTTATAAATTTTCATGAACTTGGACCAAACCTTGAAACTTTCATGACTGTTGAAGCCTTGAACCAAACATGGATGTTGTCCTTCATGGTGACTAAAAATAGCCAACATTCTAGTGACCTTTACAGGATGCTTGCCCAAAAAGAGTGAATCCAGTATCCTTTGAAGCAATCCATTGGGCATGGAGTCATTTAATAAATCAACACCCTTGAATCTTGAAGTATATTTGCAACTATAATTTGCTTAATCTATCACTAAATGACATGAACTGAGGTTCACCTTCTAATAAAAAAGAAAGCAAGGGACAAGAATAAATGTGTAAAATCACTTAGGGAAATAAAATGACTAAATTACTATGCCATATCAATTATAGGAAAAAAAAATTTAACTAAACTAATATATACAGATTGAAAATCACTTTAGAAGCAATGCTTTACATTGATCCCATTGACTAGGATTAGTAACTTTTCTCTATTTGGTCTCAAAATATAAAATGCATTGGCCTTTTTTCAACCTATGATGACATACATACCACTCCATATTACATAAAAATTTGTGTGCTTCCTAGCCTTTGATCTATCCCTGTCCCATTTGATCCCTATGTCTCCTTTCTAGAAACTTCTATTTGTAGCCTTCTTATCAAAGGCTCTCTTCATTTGAGCTTGCTGAAGCTTGAGGGTGTACATGGCTTGTTTTCTCATTTCCTCAAGCTCATTTAGCTCATACAATCTTACTATCATGGTATCACTCTCTTAAGACTCTATTTTATTGGCTATATCTAAGGATTTCATAGAAATATAGAATATAAATACCATAGTCCTCCTTGAGAATTATTTCCTCCATCTAACTTTTGAAATAGTCAATTATCATGATGATCTATTTGTGTTTGGTACTTGATGACAAATTTATCATTCTCATGAAGTATATCACCCATTGGGCAAAGGGTTGTTACACTTGTATTGGGCACATGGACAAAGTTAAAAACTTTTGCATATTTGATTAAATTAGGCCAATAATATCCATCTTGCATGATTTTAATATTAGTGGTTTTAGGTGAGTAATGGTCTCCTAATAGTCCATCTACAAATATTTAAGCATCCCACTTAATCTTATTCTACACACCTTAAGAGAACTCCATTGATGTCTATTCTAAATATCATTCCATTGATAAGAACATAAGGAATAAATTGTGATCTAAATTTAATGCACTTGGATTTATTCAAGGGATGAAAAAATATGCTAGTTTGAAGGAATATTCTCATGTTCTGAATCCAATCTATGGGGGTAATTTGATCCATTAATCAATCCTCATATAATTCAAAGATTACTCTATCTTCAACTTTTACATATTCTAATAGATGTTCACATAGGCCTTTCCTTTGCACTAGCTTGGTGATCTAGATATATATGTCATACTCTATCAAAATTTTGATCCAACCAACTCTCTTCTCATTGATATTATTACTTAGCAAAAACTCCTTTATACTTGAGTGAGAAACCATGAGCTAAATCTTATTGTTGGAAAGCATATTTCTAAACTTATTGAATGCCCTTATGATTGTAAGGGTGTGTTTTTACACAAATCTATAACATAGCTCATAATATTTGATCACCTAACAAAATAAAGTGATAGATGATCTAAGTGATCATTGTTCTACTACACCATGATGGTTAAGATGCCTTCATCTCCAACAAATGCATAAAGGATAAAATAATTATTATAATTAGGGTTTATCAGGGTAGGAGCATGTGTGATATCATTCTTGATGGTCTCAAAACTTCTCTTCCCTTCATTGGTCAAACTAAACATAATGACTTTCTTGAGCATTATAATGAGGTGATCGGTCAGAATAGCAAAATTTGGCACAAACCTTCTAATGAAGTTTATCTTTCCTAAAAAGCTCTATAGGTCATTCTTTTGACCTAAGAGAGGGAGAGATAAGATGGAATTGACTCATTCTAAATTTATTTCAAGTACTCATTTGTAAATAATATGCCTCAATAACCTGCCCTCATGGGTAGTGAATACTCACTTACTTGGGTTTAAAGAGATACCAAACTCTCGATAATTTTTAAATACTTCCTCTAAATGACTTAAGTGGTCGGCCATGCACTTGGATAAGACTGTGATATCATCAAGGTAGACTAGGATGATATTGTTTATGAGTCCCTTAAACATGATATCCATGGATCTCTATAAGGTAGCTCTTGTGTTTGTTAATCTGAAAGGCATCTTATAGTATGCGAAGGTTCCCCACTTAGTAGTGAATGTAGTCTTAAATTGATTACACTCATGTAAAAGTATCTAGTTCTAACCTAAGGATCCATTTAGTAGTGAGAACCTCTCCACACCTATGCCTATTTCAAGGATCTATTCCATTGGTGGGAGGGGGTAGTGATCTTCTAGGGATGCTTTGTTTAAATACATGAAATCTACACATAGTTGAATTTTTCCATCTTCCACACTAGCAATAGATAGGTCATGAAAAATGTTTGATTAGAAATATTATATTAGCCTCTATGTGTTTTGAGAGATATTTTATCATTAGGGGATCAATCTTGAGATTTACTGGCCTTTACCTTTACCTTCCTAGATTGGTATTGGGGTTAAGCTCAATAGTGTGTTGGGCTAAGCCCTTTGACATACTAGTATCTTCATGTGAATATATCACCATATCTTCTACTTATTTTGATGAAACTCTTAGATTTTAGATAGAGAACACATCTTATCAAATTTCAATAGATTGTCATTAAAGATGGCTACCTACTTGAAGATCTCTTCCTTAACCATCATGTTTATTTTCTCACTTTTGAGATGGTCATCAGAATTGAAGATGTTCTCTATCATGACCAATCCCCTAGGTAAATTATTTAACTTTAGTTAGATGTTTTGTTCCTCATATTGGTCTTAGAGCTATGATTGATTCTTTGAATATAACTTAAATTCATGTTATGGGAAATTAATGATTAGTTTGTCATTTTCAAACACCTACCAACTAATTACATTATTTGAGACTGATAGTCCGACTTCAATCCTTATGAGTTTCTTAGACTCATTCCTTATATCAACATCATCATTATGTTCCCTTTGTATGGATCAGATGTTGAAATCATCAACCTATCAATTACATCCCAAGCCTTATGTTTATAATCTTTTAATAAACTACTTTTGGACATGTTTTGCACTTTATCCTAGTTTACAACTAGTTCGTTATCCCCAAATGATTTAATCACTTTGAATCCTTTATTTTTCATCAATTGGAAACCTTGGATAAATGCCTAATATTTGATAATGTTGTTTGTGTAGCTAACCTCCATCCTTAATGCTTACAAGTATTTCTCCTTTTGAGGGGGGATCATTACCACTCTAACTCCTATGCCTTTTTTGTTTCAAGATCCATCAAAATATAACTACCTTGTACCTTTGATATCTTCTCATGCCTTCATGAGATTTGGAAACAAGGGGTCCTCCTCAAGAATGTAGTACATGCATATCCATATTTATTCTATGTTATCATATGGGTCAAACTCACATTGCTCATGCACCCATTTGTGGATCAGGGTATCTGGGATCCCTTCAAGGGACATAACATTCTCATGGAAACTTGAATTTTCCTCTAAGTTGAACATAGAGAAATTAATATCCATCAAACTAGGAGAGTATGGATCCATGTGATTTTTATAAATGGATTCAACCTTAATGGTCACCTTGGTTCCATATTTGGTCTTGAGTATCATGTGTGACCAATCTGAGGATAGGAATCCACCCATATTCATAGTGAAATCCTAGGAAAGTAATATAGTGAAATAGGGGGGAAAGTCCATCACTATGATGTCTTGTGAAATGGAGAGGATCGAACATGCATGCAAAGTGAGGCTTAGGTCCTTGATGATTAGTTTTAACTGCCATACCATCCAATTAGATGATGCCTTTTGAGATGGGATAATATGTTATACCTAGCATGTCTATGATTTTATTTAGAATCATTGAGTTGATCACCCCTGAGTCTATCATATAGTAATGTACAAGGTGATTTCTAATAATTAAAGAAACGTATAATGGGGACAATTTATTGCTTCTACATGTTTCTTCACTATTTAGCTGACATAGGCTTATAGAAGCAACACGAGAGGCCTTTGCTAGTTTGAGGATGAGATATCTTCAATGATTCACATAGAAAATTTATTTAAGAAGGAATGGATAGGGCCTCTCACATAGTCACATTCAAGCTTTTTTTCTTCATTTTTTCCATTATGTTAAAGGGAATTTGAGTCCCATTCATCTAAAACTTTGGGATAACAATCTCCTCCTTAGTGTGTTAACTAGTTTGATGTTGATTTTCCTTTTGATAAGGATGATTTATTTGATATTTTGGGGTAGAAGGAGTCACCTTATCTTTAGAAATTTCACTTAGAACCTCTAAAGTAGAGTTTTGGCCTACTGAAGAAGATTTATCACCCTCCATTGCCCTTGTTTTAAACTTTGTATTATAAGCCACTAGATTATTGATTGTATCTTGCACTTGGTTCTAATTTATGTTGATGAAGTGATTCTCTTGCTAATTTACCAAAGTGGCTTCATCTACCTATGTTTGGGCCTCTTCATGCAATTTTTCCATTTATAAAGTTGATTTCTTTGGCTACTCCTGAGGGAATGATATACTTTGCACCATCAAAGCTTGATTTATCACTACATTTGCACAAGTAGCTTGATTATGTGGATGATTGAAAGGAAAACACCACTCATAGTCTTTCACTATGTTGTTTTTCATAGGAATGAGGGATCTAGTAGTGCTAAAAATGTTATAATTCTATGCATAAGGTGGTCTATTATATGCAAGTTGGTTTTGAGCTTGCATGCCACCTTGATAGGGAAGCTTGTTCATATAATATGGCTGGTTGAAGGTTTGGTAACACCTAGAGTGTTGCACTTTCTAACTTTTGAGTTATACTAGCTCATTTCCAAATCTCTATATCAATGGCTTAACTTCATGTAGATAACTTTGGGGTGCTTCTAATGGAATTGGTGGGATAGTTTTAATCAGAATGGGCACTAAATTTTGAGGAGAGGGAAAGGTAGGTTGAATTGTAATGGGGGCTCAGGGACCAAGGGCATAGTGGGTTTGGTTGTAAATTTTCCTACTTGGATAAAAAATTATCTATGTCCATAATAACCTCATATGCATCAGGAAATACTATGCCTCTAATGGATTGGATCATCATGGCCACATCATTGTTTAGTGATATTAAAAAATAAAAAATATAGTATTAGGAGAAGGTTTTACCAATGGTGGAATCTGATCCCAAGTCTTTTGAAATATAAATTTAAACTAGACCTTTTACTCATATAGAGCTCTTTTAATGGTAGTGAGTTACTCCATCAATAATATGTGCTCACTCATCTCTTCCAACTATATACATAATTTAGCACCTAGGTCATCCTAATTTTGGATAGTACCAGGCTGTAAACTTTACTACCACTGGAGTGTTCTTCCTTTCAAAGAAGAGGCAAGGAATCACACTATGATAGTGTCTTCAGTTACATTGTGGATGGAGCAAAGATTCACAACATCTTGTATATGATTTAGAGGGTAGTAAAGTTCTCTATAGTAAAGTAGGGGAATGTCTTAAGAGTAGCTATAGGAATATGTTCATACTAGTGGAGGGCCAATGGACTACCTCCATTAAAGTGAACAAAGGGTTGATTTCTAAGAGCAACCATGAAATGGATAGGGAATAGTCTTCCTTTAAGGGTGGGGAATTTGCTAAATGGGGGATTAGATTGAGATCTAGGAGAAGGATATCTTGAATCAGTAACTCTTCTAACAAGGGATAAGGATGCTTTAACTCTTTTCCTTATTGTAGGTACTAGTAATTTGATAAAATTAAAATTAGCACCTCTTGAAGATGTTCTTATTTGTTTGAGAATATAAATGAATAATTGATATTTGCAAATAATGAATATTTAGAGCCATTAAGTGATCTATTAGAGTGTCTTCAACACTGTTGAATAATAGTAACACTAATTTTTAATTAAATATATTAAATGGGTCCCATTAAGCATGCTAAAAAAAATCATCACTTAAACTATGCACCTGCTAAATTAGAAGAATTGGTTCAATGATGTAACGAGATTGTCCCCCAAGGTGTGGGACTCTTGCACTCTTTGGGATGAACCTCTGAAGAAGGTAAACCTATTTATAATCTAAGTTCACCTGGTTTAGGACCAATACATAGACCTACAAATAACATAAATGAAATATACCATGAATGCTAAACCTAATATTTTGAAGGGAATAGGGGGAGAGAGGGTAAGAGGTTTGATAAAAGGGAAAAAAGTGATGCACCAAGAGTAGATCAAGCACCTTACCCACTTGAAAACACAATAAAACTAAGGAAATAAAATGTACAACCTTCAAATTACACACCTACTTTATAAGTGTTTTGCACGAAGATATGAGAACATAATGAAATGTGAGGAGGGATGACAAATGGTCCATAGATAATGTCTTCTTAGACCTTTTTATATTTAATGTGTGACCTATAGAGGATTCTGATTCTACATGAAAATGTTAAGGAAGGATTAAAATGAGAGGGATGAACATCCATATAAAAAGATGAACAAGTATTAGTACACATGGAACATAGTACATGAAATAAGGATGATTTAGTTATCATTAATTTCAAGGCCTAAGTAGGAAAGGGGTTCATGGAAACAATATTTTGGTAGTGTTACAATGCCTATAAATGTTGATCCTTTTATAATGAAAGACTTAAGATTTTATAAGCAATGAGAAGCCCTTGGGTCATTGATTATAATAAAAAATACAACTAATAAAATTTAATGAACATCAAAGTTAGAGATATACAATATTTTTACAAATCAAATAGGGATTACCAAAGGTAATCAGGACTCTAATTGCATCCTAGAGGCATGGTAATGATTGCCTTGAATTTGAATCTTTTAGCTTAGCCCCTTCTCCCATTGGTTGTGCAGTAACCACTATTTAATTTCTTAATGACCACAACATAATTTGGAAGGTTTCATGTGTAGGAATATGGTTATGGATCTCATGGAATTACTTGAAATATTTTTGCCTAATTATACCACTTCTACTTTCAATGTTGATCCTTATGGACCTTCATGTCATGCTTGTCATTATGATGCTTATTTATCCTACTTTCTCTAGTCATGATCTCATTGTATTGGTCTCACTGAAAACTTAATAATATTAACTATATTAACATTACATTTTATAGAATTAGGATTAATTCAATTCACTATGCCAATTGTAACATCCTCCCTATCATTCATCTCACAGTGTTGTGATCCTTAAGCCACCATGCTTTGATTATACAAATATCGATTATGATAGTCTTCATGGCCAAATGAGCCATGATTTTAGCCTAGTACATTGATGGCATGGTGATATTCCATTCACCACTTCTTTTGCTACTTGACCACATCACCCTTTTAATTTTTTGAGCCTTATATCTATTATATGGCCTTCATGTGTCATCTACCTAATTACTTTGGGCTATGAACTATAGGTTTGTTATTTGGGCCACTTTTAAACTTATTATTTATTACTACTTCCCTAAGATTTATTGGTTAGGTTATATCAAATCCTATCAAGTGTTATTGTATTCATTGGGCACTCCTACTACTATGTGCTCAGGTTCTACCATCTCCACATTGTTACTTCTCACTCTTTCATTGATTGATTGAGGATTAAAATGTAGTGTTGAATATTCTTTTTGTAGTGATGCAAAAAATTTCCATGTGGCTTCATCTCAATTACCTACCTTCCCATAGGCTTTGAAATTATTATACGATTCTAAGATGTTGGTTTGTCAGTATTGTAACATGTGGAAGCATCCTGCTAACCTGATTTAATACTAATTTGATAATGTGGTGATCTGTTGGGTAGTTTCAAAGAAATTTTGCTAAGTGTTGAAAATAATTTTAAAAGAGCTCAGGACCATAGGGATATTGACATGTGGTACTGGGAAAAGATAGAAAATATTTACAACATTTTACCCAAAGATATGAAAACTTAAAATTACTCATGAAAATTTATTCAAGACTTATTTAGGTTTCATGACCTCTACTTATGCCTTATTCTTTACAAAAAATTATTCTCATGTCTTGTGCTATCAAAAATGTCCTTCAAAAATTTTGTTTGGAACAAAATTTTTGACTCTTCTCAATAATTTTTCAAAGGAAAATACTTAGTAGATTCTTTGAGAAGTCATTAGAACTATTGTTTAGAATAAAAGTTTTGAATTCCTTCACAACACTTTCTCTGACTACTTTAATGTAAAAGATGTGAAGACCAAACCCTTCACAAAACTTGTGAAGTATTGATTTCTCCTTTTGAGATTTAGCCATTTTCATGACCATTGAAGCCTTTAACCAAAAATTGATGTTTCCCTTTATGGTGTCTGAAAATAGTCAATAGTAACCATTTAACATTCTTGACTAGTCTCAACTCAACAACATGCCATAAGCATTGAGAATATCCACCTCTTGGATGTCTATGAATTATTGGATTTGAGGTGAATGGCATGAGTGTTTGTTTCAGCTCAATCACCACCTTTACCTCTATTTTTTCAAGTTAGAAATCTTTTTGATTTAAATTCATAGGTGTAAGGCCCAAATGATGGAAAATAGCATATGGAATAACATTCCCATAAGCACATGATTTAACCAAACAATTATGTATGTTTTTGCCAAACATTCTGGCTATCAAAAGAAATGGCAGAGTCTTAGTCCTCTCTTTATAAAGATCAATACGTGCATTATAAATATTAGTATATTCCTTCCCCTTATTATCAAAAAATTATTTTAAAAGTAATTTCTTTTCTCAAAAATATTTATATTGGATTTTGTTTTCTTAAGATCCTTAACAACATCATAAATAATTTTGCCTTTTATGATTGCTTGTTATATGGGGTATATAAAACATAATTATTGGGCAGATAGAAAGTGAGAGGTCCTTTAGGTGAAGGGGAATTATTACTCAAATTTACATTAGGTGAAACCTAAGTGTTGTTTGGGGGAGTATAAATTGTCAATGGATTGGCTAATTTATTTCTTAGCTAGTAATTATTTCCTCTCTGAAACTAGCTAAATGTCGGACCTCATCTAGATTATCCTCATGTTTGTTATCATCCTCAAACTAAAATGATTAAGTTTCTAGTACTAAAGTTGTGCATAGGTTCCCTCCATCTTAATTCATTTTTTTGTCAATCATAAGTAAAATCTACATGTTGTCATCTAATTTTGGAATATGTTTGAGGTAGATATGAACTCTGTGCATTTTATTTTTGCATGGTCTACTCTATTGTGCACTTGACACCAAGTATTAAAGGCCAAATCATCCAGGTTTATAGAATTTGGAAGCAAGATTCCTATTTTGATTATCACTATCAAGAGGACTAGGCATGGCTTTGTTATGAGGCATAGGATTCCATTACCTATGGAGACTTTAGGAATTTAATTTTTTACCCTGAGGTATGATACTAGTATTCTAATTCACATTCTAAGGTCCCTACCTATTCAACCTAATCATATCATTTGATAACATTTGGACCATTTATTTGAAGTTGCATACTTCAGGGTTTATGTCAACATTTGTTTGATTTAAATACTATTGTTATGGATTATCCACACATGCATGAACATTTAAAAATGTCAGGGCAATAGGTTGTGTTTGATTAAGAGTATTTTGAGAAGCAGATTGGTTGCTTAAGAATGAGGGGATTACTAGTGGATTACTATTAGAAGCAAAATAGCCACTAGTATTAGGTAATTGGTTACATTATTTTATGCAATTGATACAATATAATTTATTTTAGTCTATGTGAAATTAGGCTCAGGAGGTATATAGGGTGCACTACTAGGCATATAATTCATTAGAGTTAGAGCATATATTGGGCCAGAGGTACATATTGACTATTTTGACAAGAATTCAAAATCGATCAACCCCATATAGTATAAAACCTGATAAAAGGGTCTATTATAATGTCATAGGGTGTGTAATGGTAAATTTTATGACATTTAATGTGTTTCTAGCTTTGTCATAGTCCAATTTAGTCCTTGTGTTACTTTATGTCACTTAGGGGTCATATTTAGGTCATAAATGAAGGTGGTATGGTTTTACAAGGTGTCTAAGTGTTATAAACTTCCTTTCAGACCCTATCAATTCTTGTCAATACTAACTGAAAAAACTTGCAACTATTAAGTGAAATCAAGAAAATAGTAAAAAGAAAGGGAGTTTTGGAAGTTGTACAATGTATGGGGTAGTATGGCAAATGTATTAACCTTATGAAGTGACCCTTAGGATTCCATAAATCTATTTACATGATTTATATACTTTGTAAATACCAAAAATGAACCAAAACCATTTCCCTTCTCCATCGCTCCACTAGGCATACAAAATTGGTTAACAAGTCATCCAATGGTATGGCCACTAGGAGAGGTTTTAGGTCAAATGCTTTTATTTGTGGATATGAAACTTGGTCCAATTAATTTTTATGTAAGGATTTTAGATAATGGTTGGTTATGCTTTATGAACCACCCTTAGGAAGTTGACTATTTCATTTTGTTTGCTAATCCCCACACCCTATAGGTTATGCTTCTATATTAGCTTGTACGTATAATATAGTTGATGAATTTGATTCATAGGATATTTAATTCCTTATATAATGTTTCCCATCTTTGGTTTCATGTTTGGATGTGACTTAATAAGCTAAATAGATCAGATTGTAAGATGAGATCAACACTGCCTAGTTGCAGGCATGTTCCACCAAATGCAGAGGTCCTTGTTGTTGTAATGGTTTCAAAGGAAAGTGTTATTTGGTGCTTCAATTTTTTCATGACATATTTATATCCTTTCTTTTAAATTTTAGTTTTTATGGCTACCTTCATGGAATTGCAGTCAAGAAGGGCCAACACAGTCAATTTCTCACAAGACTATCACACATAGTCAACTGAATGAAGTGTTTTTAAGTGTTGAGAAGTTCATGATGTAATGAAGTTTCCAAAGAGGTTAGAAACTTTATTATGATGTTAACAGTCAAGTCAAACTTTCAAATGACACATGAGAGACTGACTATAATACCCCATATGAGGGATCATCTTTCCATCCTAATTGAGATACTTTTCAATGCTTTTACGTGTTTATTAAGGTTTTAAATTATAATTCTCTCTTGATTTATTATTGAATAAATATTAATTAAAATTTAAAAATGATTAATTAGAGTTAATCCTCCCATATTTATTAGATGAATTTACAAATTTATAAAATGGTTTTTATTATTTTGAGGAGAGGTATAGGATTCTAGGGAGCCTATGAGCTCTACGCCACCACCGGCCCCTCCCCCTGCCATAGGTTTTCTAGAAAGCCTACTTAGACCCTAGCCTAGAGTAGGTACTCAGTGCACTTAGTTGAGTGTTTTGAGAGTAGGGAAATTTTAAATTTATTTAGTTGTAAGAGCCCATGTTGGCTTGTAAGAGAGGGTACTCTCTTTGACCAAGGAAGTGATGGGCCATTTGAGGGTGTTGGGAAGCAAAACAACAACAACAATAATAATAATATAAAAAATTAATTAGGAGTTTCAATTTTGAATGTGCAATTTGGTCAAAACCTAGTCAGGGCTTTGAAGTTGTTTTGTTTATGCATCTTGGTTTTGGTGGTGGTTTCTCTCTTTTGAAAGGAGCTTGTTGAAAGTGAGAAGGAAGAAGAGAAAGATGGAGGAGGAAAGACAGCGTAGAAAGGATGGATTGGAAAGCTTGGTAGATCCAAAGGAACATCCATGAAGCTTCAAACATGCAAGTGAACTCTCCTTCAAGGATTAATCTGTTCTTTCTCTCATATTTGTAAATAGGGTAAATGATGGCTTCTTTTAGATCTTTGAATCTAGTATTTTTTCTTTTAATTATTGGGTTGTTTTAATTTTCAAATTTTTAGAAAACCCTCTATTTAGGCTATTGGTTAAGCATAACCAACATAACCAAAATATATATTTAACGTATATACCTTTTTCCTGCATAAACATACTTTTTCTTGGTTGATACACCACACATACTATTATGTATATTCAAGGGTTATAAATAATATGAATAAAATCTCATGTTTGTGTAAAATAAGTGTATATATATATATATATATATAATATTTAAGGGTTATAAATAATATGAATAAAATCTCATGTTTGTGTAAAATAAATGTATATATATACACTTATTTTACACAAACATGAGATTTTATTCATATTATTTATAACCCTTGAATATTATATATATATATATATATATATATATATATATATATATATATATATATATATATAATACACTTATTTTACACAAACATGAGATTTTATTCATATTATTTATAACCCTTGAATATTATATATATATATATATATATATATATATATATATATATATACATATATTCTTGTTATTTTGTGTATATCAAAAGAAAAAAAATCTATAAATATATATACATATATTATCATAATCATAATTTAAAAAGATATATACAATATGTTGATGTATTTTTGCACATCAGAATATTTTTTATTTATAAAAAATGAAAAACAAAAAAACAAAAATGTTAATAGAAATGATATTAAAAAAACATTGGGGGAGGGGGGAGGCAGCTCAGCCGACCCAATCGGCCCCTCCCATGCCCTTAACAACATGGCTACTAGTCATGGAGGCATTCATGTGTTGGACCAAAAAAAAGAGATACTTTAAAAAAAAAAAAAAACAAGCTTACTAATGCTACACAACACACATCCCCTTATGAATTTTGTAACATCAACTTGCATGTTTAGCCCTTAAACATACCTCTATAAATACTCTACTTTGTTTGTCACTTTAAAATAAACTACAACCTTTAAAATATGTGTTTCTCTCATTAGTTGAACCCATCCTTCTTTAGACATACAAAGTTCCCCCATCTTGGAGGTAAGAGGCCTCCTTGGTCTCAAACACTACACTTTTAGGCTTCTTAGCTTGAATAAATGCTTCCAAAAAATATGCATCATGGTCATATGTTTCTACATATCCCTGTTGCAAAAAAGGCTCAAGTAGATTTATAGTGCCCAAATTTGAAATCAAAAGAGGTCTAGATAACATATCATCAACCTTGTTAGTCACACATTTTTTATACTTAATAACCAAATGAAATTATTGAAAGAAACACATTCATATTATAATGACATGATTATTTTAACTTAGATTGAGCTTATGATATTGAAGAGGTTGGTGATTCATGTGTATAATGGATTCTTTCCTCATTAGATAATGCTTCCAGTTTTAACCACTTGAATAAGAGCATAAAATTCCTTGTCATATGTGTAGTTTATAAAAATTGAACTATGAAATAATTATGAGTGATAGCATACAGGGTTACCTCCTTACAATCGGACAACCCTCATAACATAGTTACTTGTATCTATTTCAACCTCAAAAGGTGGTTACAAATTTGGTAAGGTTAAAACTAGTGCATCACTAATCTTTTGCTTAAACTTAACAAATGCACCTTTACCATAAGTGAAATTCTTACCACCCATCATAATGACATATAAAGGTGTTGCTATGGATGAGAAAGCATTGATGCACTTCCTCAAAAACTGAACTACACCCAAAAAATATGCATTCATGCGTTGGACGAAAAAAATAGATACTTTGGATATTATGCATTTGACACTATTTATTTATCATTATGATTTAATGAATAATGGGCTTTTTATTTTTTTTTTAAAGCATAACTCAGGTATGGTTAACTTTTAGTTTTTGAATTTATAAATTATAATTTATAATGTATAATCTAAATTTATATTTATCTTTAGGTGTTATAACATATATTTATAATGGGTATGCAATTTATAATATATATTTTATAATTAATAATATATGATTTAAATTTATATTTAGAATTTATAAAATATATTTATAATTTATCTTTTATATTATATTTAAAGAATGAATAGTTTTAGTTTAATGGATAATAAATATAATGTAGTGTGTATATATATATAGAATGACGTTTATAATAAATAAGGTTATTATTGATATTGGAAATATGAATATTGATTTAATACAGAGTTACAATTGATGTAGTGGTATTATAATACTATTATTTATATAATAAGTGATTCATGCATATCAATCGATATTGGGTGTGAATAAACGAAAGCATATAAACTATTAAAAGATTTAAATATGTAGTGGTTAAATTATAAGCGTTGAACACATCAATTATAATGAATGGTGTGTCAAATAGTAAAAATTCATTTCGCAGAATATTTTTGTATAATGTTCTTGACTAGCAGATATATAAAATTAGCATACCATGGATATTAATTCAAGTGGAAATTGACATAATATAATGTGAGTGGTAGGAAAGACTTAAGTTCAAACATTATTTTAGTAACTAGTACTAACATTATATTGGTAGAGAAATTGGTAAATTGTGATCTATATATTTCTTATTCTATATTTGCAAAACTTATGTAAGATAACATATAGTTATTATTAGAATGAATGTTGAATTGTCATTATTATCTTGTTTATGATTTTTGGAAAAGAAAGAAAAATATTTATGAGGACGTGTTTACTTGTTCAGTGTAAGCTAACCTATTGTTGCATATGTCTTAGTGTAGATGGAAGATTTACTAGTGATAGACACAATTTAAAGATATTATACCTATTATGATTGACATTTGTAGCGTCTAAATGCTAATTGTTTTGTTTGTTGTAATTAATATTGATTATATGGTCTTGTCAATTTGAAATGTTTGAAAGGTTGTTCATGGGGCTTGTCTCTAGTCTTGAGTTACCTTGATGTTAAAAGAACTATATTGTGACTCATGTTCTTGATTACTATAAAATTTGTTGTAAGGCTCTAGTTTATCTTGTGATAGGAAGTATTTTCTCCTCATTTTTGTAGGGAGGATGTAAAATTTGGATTTTAATGTAATTATTGTTTCTTCTATTGAAGTTGTATATGTATTTGTGTAACTCAATAGAGAATTTACGTAACCTTTATTATCAATAGGAATAAAGAATGATCTATTGTATTATGCATATAAAGTCTTAAATTTTGATGCTTAATTAATAACACAACCTTTAATTTTAAATTGAAGTTTTATAAAAAGAAATTTAATTACTCAAGATGAATTGAATGAGCCTTACAAATTCAATAAAACAACTTTTATAGGCAAAGCCTTCATAACCCATAAGAACATATATTGATAAGTAAAGTTGAATTAATATTATTGTAGATTTAAAGTAATTTTATATTTGACAATATAAACTTTTTAATCAAAAGAATGTAATTTTGATAAACAAAACCAAAATGTTTTATCAGCTTAAAAAAATAAAGTTACTTTGTTTATAGATCTAGAGATGTAACTATAACGCCTTAAAACATTGTTAAAGAATTAGACTTGCACTCTAAAACATGTATTGCCTTCTTTGATATGATAAATTATAATTGATAAATTAATCTAATTAAATTTAGAATCCAACTTAAGTCAATAGGGATTTTACGTGAATAAATAGTTGTGTTTTTTAGGTGGCTTATATAGAATCTTGAAATATCTTCCCTTATATGAAACTAAATAAATTATTGGACTTGAATCATCTTGTTCCATTTGGTTTATTTTTAGATAAACCATTTTGAGAGGCAAAGGTAAAAATAAAATACTCGATAACACCTTCTAGCTTCCAAAGTGCCTTCAAAATCACCATTCCAAAAGAATCTAGAATGAAGGAATTCTAAATCTTAAGGGTGATAAAGATTTATTTTATATTAAAATTATTATTGGTAACTCTAAATAAGTAATAAAATATTGTTTTGTATTTTTTAATAACTAAATTTTGAACACAATTTATTCAGAAATTTCTTGTTGATTATGTTTTCTGCCTACACGATCGCTTAGAAAATAGTGTTTAAATTATAACTCAGTTTAGCATTTTGAGAAACCTAAAATTATATCACATAGTTTTGAGTTTCATATTTGTATATAAATATTTATATTTTATTTTAATCATTATTATATATTTTTATCAAGGACATCTTGAACTTTGTTTGACGTTATTTTTTACCAATTTTTTGAATTAGATTCTATGAAGTCATTCCAGAAATGAGGTTGTAGAATTTGCCTAGTTTGATTTACATATGATATGAAAGGTGAAACCTATTTATTTGAGTTTCATATAAATATATAAACCTTATTATTTCATTTATATTGTCATTTAGTATTTTTAGTGAGCCTCTTCTAGGGGTAGTTGACGTTTTATGCACTTGTGTTTTGTTGTTTGACTTACAAAGTCATTTCAAAATCAAAGTGTTAAAAATAGTAAATAGAGTCATTACCCAAAACTAAAAGTTAAGAGTGATTTATTTTGGCTTTAAATTTTCTTCAAAACTTTTATTAATCTATTTTAGATGTTTTGACTATTTTTAGTAACTCGAAACTACTTTATTCTAGAATCTACTAGATAGAATAGTTTTCTATGTTAAAATCACTTTGAAACACTAAGATATTTTTAATGCTTATCTTCTAGGGGTTAGTTATATGGGTTCATAAGGGTAGCCTATAACTAATGTATTTTAGAAGTGGTGTAAGAATTAATTATCTCTTAGTATGGATATTTTATCCATCGCTATTGATAGGCAAGTTAACAAAAGTGTGACTTGGTTACGAGGTAAGCAAGAAGACCTTGGGTTTTTCTAGGTGTTGGAGAAGTATATCCCAATATGGGTAGTGTAGAGTTGAAATTGGGGTGGAAAAAATTAAGGGTTTAGTTGTTCCTTCAAGTTACTTACTTTTGGATGTGATTTCTTAAATGTGTGTAAACCTAACACACATCACTTTAGTTGTGTTAATTTGATGAAGTGTTTAGTTGAATGTATTTGGATTTGTGTGGAGTTAACATCATACTAAATTTAAAAAAAAAATTACAATTTTTTAATGCTTTTATTTGGGTGATATTTTGGGCATCACAGTGATAGTTAATGCAAATTATATAGATAGTCATACACTATTGATATGCACCAACATGTGTCATACAAGGGATAATCACATTGAGATGAACTATTTGAATTGGTTTAAAGCCCTTAAATTTTTTAAACATTCATTTAAACACATTGAGAGGGTATAATACCAATTATAAGGTCATATGATATGCATATTGCTCATGTATCTACTCACTACCGTATATACTGAAATGTCCACCTACAAGTGGCTCTCAAAGAGACTTGAAAATGTTTCATGGAGGAGTGTTAACATGTTTTAAGACCTTAATTAATGTATTATAAAGTTGGAGATACCATGATAATCATGATTGAGGTAATAGATTGGCAAGCAGACTTGAGAAGTCACTTCAAGTTAGGAAATTTGAGTTTTAGGGACAAGTTTCCTTAAAAACCCCAAAATAGAGCCCTAACCACTTTTTATGCTACTATATGATGAGGTCATAGGGAGCCTAGATGAGTTTGAATGAACATATATTGTATCCCTCATATATGGCAGATACCTTACAAAAGGATCTGTATGTTTGATTTCAATATGTGATGATTAAGAGGCTTCTAAGCCACACAATTGTTCACTACAACTTTTTACTACTTACTACAAGATCTTGAACTCTCAAATGGCCTATAATCCAAAGTATTAGTATAGAAGCATACATCTATGATGAGCAGTCCTATTGAGTTGAAAGGCACACTAGTGTTATAAAAAGCATTAACATGAGTGAATGTATAAGGTTGTGACATACATCACCACCTATAGGTGTATTGTTCCTTAAGAAAGCTTGCCTATAATTGACTGTAGACACCTATAGGTCCATGGTGTGAACATAGACATGGAAACATGTGAAAATAAACACTTTAAGATGTAAATGTCTCTAAATACCTAAAAAGAGATCCTAGTCCATGTGACGTAGGTTTTAAAAAGTTGAAATTCATCTACAGGATCCTTTTTGCCTCAAGGAGAGTCACCTATAGTTGACATGGTTGATAGTGTTCTGAAGTATGATTGTCCTGATGAACGCCTTAGCATGGATATGATTTGAAGATATATAAATACATGTCAAGTGGTATTTGAGGATTTAAGAAGATTATGGGATAATAATTCAAAATCTGATTTACCAATGTTCACCTATAGGTATCACTTCCTAAACAAAACAACACAGTCATAATTGATTGTAACTGAGCATATCAAAATGAAAGGTGGACAATAAAATATTTGACAAAGGTTTGAACATCAAAATGATTAGAATGTCTCCAAAATGGTGATATGAAATTTACTTGATGCATATAGAATATAAATATATTAGGGAAGGTTTCCACATGTAACCTATAGCTAAACTCATTAACCCTGCACTCAATTGACACCACATAAGTCTGCCTTAGAGGTTTGTGAGAATTGAGAGAGATATTTATTTGATCTAGCCATGAAAATTGGTATAGAGGGTCTAAATTTTTTTATAAAGACCCTTATACCATCCTTTTTCTGAGGCAATAGGGGAGGTTCACTTTATTCTATCTCAGATAGAGGGCACTTCTAGAGTATTGAAATCATGTAGATTTAACAAGTAAAGTTAGAATTATTTGAAAGGTATTGAAACCTTGAAGGATGATGTGGTAAGTTTTGTTGATAATGAATAAACCCAATAAACTCATCACAATCATGATAAGATAATCAGAAGAGGTGGTGAGTAGTTATATGCAAGCTAAGCCTACTAGGCCTTGATTAGACCTAAAGCCCTAGGGGGTGTAATCTCACTTATAGAACTAGAGGATCATTCCAAAGAATAGGAACATGGAAATTTGGGGTTATAAGGTGTTTTATATCCTTTAAATTTTAAATGAAATCATAGAGAAACCATATTTTGGCTCAAACCAACTTAGGTCTGCATAGAATGAAGAGAGAAGCTTGAGAAAACAAGTTTAGAAGCTCATATGTGTACAAAAACATAGCATGGGAGATGGAAGAGATAGGATGTGTTTAATAGGTTCCCAATAAAAAATTTAATGTAATTTTTTGAGTTCCAATGTCAAAACTTTATGAACAATCTTTAGAGGTTAAAACCACTTAAAACCCTCTAAAATGCTTGCTAAGGACCCGATCAAAAATATGAAGAAAGAGAGGTATCAAGGAGAGATATAATGACTTGGGAGATGATTGTATATTGTAGAGGACTCTTCAGGGATCCTTCCCATCAATTTGAGTTCTACCCTACTTGTATGGACAAGGTGAAAAATGGTATTTCTTAATATTTTTTGGTTTTTTAAGGTATAAAAAGTTTTCAAATGATGAAATTAAATTTTGGAGGAATAATAGGACCTAATATAACCCCTAATTTTTATTTTTTTTCATTAGATAAGCTCACAAGTTCCTCTGCTAACACCTTCATCTCAACAAGCCCAAACTGGCATAGTGAACAAAGAGTGATCACCAAATGAGAAGATGAAACCTCTAATTGAGAGACATTTTAAGGTCTAACTAATGAATATAATGGAATTATATTATTTATAAGTTTCATATAATCCCTTTTATATTTTGTATTGGAAAATTGAAGACCTATTTTATGCTAAGTGTGAAGGGTGAGTGAAAGGAGGGTGATCATAATTGCAGGTAGTGATAACTCACATACAAAATAATATAAATGAATAGGTAAATAATGAATGAATTTTTGGGCTTGTTTCTAGCCCCAAAAATCATATTGTAATCACCTCATCTACCCCTAGTCTACTGTGGAACACTCAAATGAGGCCAAATGATGAAGGCAATTTTCAAGGAGCAAGTTGAAGAGTCCTATGCTAGATTTTAGGAGTTTCATGATTTGAGGGACATTTATTCAAATATAAATTACATGGTATATTCAATATTACTTTGTCCTTCATATTTAACTCATTTTATTAACTTTACAAGTGTTTTGTGACTCTTGAACTTCATTCTCCACTCTCTTCTCTCACATTCTATTAGTACTAGCCATTTTGACTCTTGTATTCTAAATCCACACCATGTATGTTGTAATTTTATTTTTAAAAATAAATAAAATATATTTTGAGTTAATATATCATATTTTAAAACTATGTGAAGATATTTATAGTGAATAGTTAAGTGATATTCATCTATCCTTGCTTTCTCTCAATCCTTCCATGTTTGATGCAAGTTGTTCCAATATATCAAGTCATATGAAGTGTTCTCAAGTGTATGGGTATATTTTAAAGTATAAAATTAGCCTTATTATATTAAAATTATATATTTTTCACTTACCTTAGATATTCCTCATGAATATCACCTCCATATCGAAATACTAATGTTACAGTATTCTAGGACTTTGAAGCTAGTATTGTGGGTCTTATTTTTTAGTGAAGGAAGTATGATGGTATTGTGTAAATACTTATAGTGTATCATCCCATTATATTATATTTATTTAATTCATAATTCCATCTATTTTAACACAATCAAATAATTAGTGTAGTGATAAGCACTTCAAGGTAAATTTAGTAAGTTGGCCTTTAAACTTAGAGGTTCACATCTACTATAGGTAAAACCACATACCTAAAAGTATTAATATGTTGTAAAAATATATATGAGGCTTGAATAACCTCCTATAGGGTGTAATATCTAGTGATAATATTTATATCATGCCTAGTGGGATCTATTGTCCTAAAGATAACTTATCAAGATGAATGTTGGTCTTGACATCATCAAATACAAATTGGTGTGTTACTTAGGATTTGGTGACTCCATTAAAGGTAAAATATGGTTTAATACCATTGTTTTATCATGTATTTTATCTTTTAATTCATGTTAATTACTAGGTCATCTTTTATTAGAGCTTTCAATCCCAGTAATCCACCTATTCAGCCCGAACTTCCTCTTGAAGTTCAACACCCTCAGCCTATTCTACCCTTTGAAGAGAAAGAGGATTTTTATAGCTAAGGAAGTGAAGAGCTTGAAGAAATCATGGATAGTAAAAATTCCTTCCCTACATTTAATAATAAAAATCTAATCCATCTTGATGCCTATGATTCCATTCCCCCTAATGCTACAAAGAGTGTGCCTACATTCAATGGTGAAGGTCATGTCACACCTAGTGAACACATCAAGGATATCTCCAATTTTAGTACTTTCCATAATGTCATTGAAGAAAATATTTCCATTAGACTCCTTGCCATGTCTCTTAGAGGGAAATCACTTGACTGGTTTAGAAATTTTCTTGGTGGATGCATCATAACATGGGAAGACGTTAGAATTTTTCTAACTTCAAGATTTGAAGATGAAAGTGATCATACTTCACTCATACATAATCTCAATGTAATAAAAATAACCCCATAAGAAACAATACATGAATTAAGTGAGAGGTTTCAAAAGACTTGGTATAGATTTCCTCCTCCCATGAGACCACCTACTAGCCTTGTGTTTCCTACATACTTTTGAGCAGTTGGTACTAACATTTCCATCATGATTCAATCCATGGGTGGATTCACTCTTCCAAAAACATATGAACTTGACATTAGAGATGATAATTGCCTCATTTAAGTAAGAAATTTGAATCCTAAGGTGTCTATGCCTCTTCTTCCTAATGTTCCTGCTATTACTCCACACATTACTCAAATTCCTAATGCTAATACCAAGCCAAAGTCTTCTCCTAAGAAGGTAGATGAACATGATCCATATAATAAAATTCAAATGTTAAGAGATTAGATTAGGAAAGATAATATGAAACAAGTTGATCATCAAAATCCCTATCCCTATCAATAATAATATGGTCAATTTAATGGGAGAGGGAGAAGTCAAGGGCAACCTAACTTCAACAGGCCTACCAATGTGTATAATCCTACTTCCACCACAAACATAAAAGAGATGGTACTAGTGCATATCAATTTGGTGTTAGTAAAATATTTTAAAAACAACCAGTTCATGGATGCCAATGAGGTTAGAGATCAAGATTTAGTTTCTCAAGGAGGAGTCAACCCTATCTTATCAAATGAAGATGAAGTCATGATGCAAGCAAGTGAAAATTGGCAGCCTCAAGGAGAAAACCTCACTAACTTATTGGTGGAATATAATTTTGTGCTCAACCAAGGAAATTATATTTCAAACAAAACTAGATCCAAGAAGAAAGATTTAGGATGTGATAATAATATTCCTACAAGGTAGTACAACATGACTGCAAGCATGGCAGTCCTAAACACTCCTACACCTCCTCCAAATTAGAATGTGGTAAGATCTAATCAAGGTGCATCAATTCCTCAAGTTCTAAAAATGTATTTTCCTCCAAGGACTCAAGATAAGGTAAACACTTCTACTCTAAACATAGTGGACTCATTAAAGAATGACAAGGCATCCATTTCCCTTTGGGATGTCCTCTATATGCCTAGCCAAAAGGAGCTCTTACAAAAATAGTTTTCCACTATCCCTACTATTCATTCAACTTCAATTCAAATTCATGGTCATGTATCCCTCACTAATTCCCATAAAAACATTGTGGATCTATCTAAAAAAACTAAGAATCCTCCACAATTGCATAGTTGATAGTGATGCCTCTACAACAATCATGTCCAAAGTTTTAACTGATAGGTTGGGCCTAAAATATGAACCACATAGAAAAGGAGTGGTTAAAATATATGGTACACCTACTAATACAATAATCTTGATCAAAGGTTCAAAGGTTTTTCTCCGTGGCTATCCTAGTTTTCCCATCCTTCAAAACATTAGTACTGTGGACTTACTTGCTCACTTTGAAATATGCCTTTCAAGGGATTTTACAACCAAGAGAGGTGGCTAAATATTATTTGATTGGTCCTTCTTGTCCTTTAAGACAAGATATGGGACCAATGTGACCATAAAAACTTAGCCACTTGAAAGGTTTCACATTGATGCCTATGTTGAATCAAACTCTAACTTGAATTATGTTATCAATAAGGAGTCTAATGTGGATGATTTTTCCATTTCTAAGATTGAGGGCATAACTAAATTGTTTCTAGATGAGTATGGTCTAGATGCTTATAAGCATGATCCTTATGTATACTTTGATCAAACTGACCTTGGCACCTATATAATCTATGAAGAACCATTTGATCAAGTTGAGGTAAGTGTTAAACATTATTTCTCACAAGCTACTAAGAGTAATTACTTAATCCATGAATATGATGATGATAGTTAAAGAACCTGATTGAGCACCATAGTGGGAATAATGATGCCATTCTACTTACTATCGATGAAGCTTCCCTTGATTATGATATCCATAAGGAAGAGAAGATAAATTATGGCAAAGGTTCAATGCCATATGCCAAAAATTTGATCAATTGGGTAAGACTCATTTTTATTTAAAAGATTATATATCTGATGTCAATCTAGTTTTTGAAACTAATGAATTGGTTTTTGAGTGTTTGATCAAGTTTGAAAACAAGTGTCATGCTATGAACAAGATGAAAAATAATATACTATCAAAAAGTTTGTAGTCTTAGAGGGGACTATTGAAGTCAAGGCATAAGCCTTTATGTTCAAGGAAAAATAAAGAACTTAATCTGAAGGAGAGCCATATTCAGAGGTGTTGGAGTATGGTGAGGAGAATCTCGATGCTCCCAAACATCAAGTACACTCTATCATAGAGGAGAGAAAGGTTAAAATAGATTTCATATCTCCCAATTTATAGATTGAATAACATCAAATGGATATGACAGAGATAAAAAAGATTGAAAATCTAATCAAGGTCATTGGAAGGTAGGAAAAAACATTCATGAAGGCTCTAAATAGTCCACTTCAGGCATGAGAAGACATAGAGTTGGTAAGCTTCTTCACCATACACATATTTAAGTGATTGATGATGAGTATAATTCACATGCTAGATTACCTTCATGGAGTGAAAAATATGAAATATGAACCACCTTTAACCATATTTTAAGTATGTTAAGATGTTTTCACCTCAAGAGTGAGGTCTTGTAAATAGTAGATTGTGTGTGTCTTTCTTTCAATTTTGTGTGTGTTCGATAAGTATTCTAGTTGAACACATACTTGCTTCGTTTGGTGTGTATTTTTTTTGTGCCTTTCATTTGTGTTTGGTGTGGTTTCAAGGAAAATTGAGTGTCAAACTTGTGTAAAGGTGACTCCATGACCCAATGGATAGGATTAGGCCATTGGTTTTGGCATAACAAACATACCACCCTTTTAAAATTGGCAAGAATATTGACTATTTGACCAAAAGTCAAAATAAATCAACCTCTATAGTAAAAAACTTGATATAGGGGTATAATATAATGTCATAGGGTGTGTCATGGTTAACTTGATGTCATCTATTATGTTTCTATCTTTGTCATAGTCTAATTGAGTCCTTGTGTCATTTTATGTCACTTAGGGGTCATATTTAGGTCATAAATTAAGGTGGTATAGTTTTCCAAGGTATCTAAGTGTTATAAAATTCCTTTAAGCATCCAATATATTATAATTTGTCATTCCTTGTCAGTACTAACCAAAAAAACTTGTAGGTGTTAAGTGAAATCAAGAAAACAATTGAAAGAGAGGGAGTTTTATAAGTTATACGACCTATGGTAAAGTATGGCATCTATGGTAACCTCTTGTAGTGATTATCAATATTCCATGAATCTATTTCCATGATTTATCTACTTTGGAAGTACCAAAAATGAACCAAAACCATTTATCTTCTCCATTGATCCACTAGGCATTAAAAACTCGTCAACAAGTCTTCTGATGGTATGGCCAGTATGAGAGGTTTCAAGTCAAATGATCTTGGTGGTGGATATTAAATTTGGTATAATTAATTTTCATGGTAAGAGTTTAGAGAATGGTTGCCTATGATTTATGAACCATCCTTAGGAAGTTAGTTTTTTCATTTTTCTTGCTAATCCCCACACCTTGGAGGTTTTGCTTTTGTATGAGCTTGTCTGCACAATAAAGTTGACGAATTTGATTCTAAAGGATGTGGAATTCCTTGTATCATTTTTACCATCTTTTTTTAGAGGTGACTTGATGAGATAAATAAATAAAATTGCAAGATGAGATCACCATTACCTAGTTGCAGGCATGTTCTACTACTTATAGAGGTCCTTATTATTGCAATTGTTTGAAGTCAAGGTGTTATGCAAATTTTCATGTTTTTAATGATATATTGATATACATACTTATTTAAATTAGTTTTTATGTCTACCTTCATGGAGTTGTAGTCAAAAAAGGGCTAACATATTCAATTTCTTGCATGATTGTCATACACAGTCAGCTGAATGAAGTGTTGAGAGTGTTCATGAAGATGTAATGAAGTTTTAAAAGAGTTTGTATGCTTTATTATGACATGAAAAATCAATTAAAACTTTCAAATGACACATGAGAGACTATGAAAGTCAATGCAAACTATACACATAGTCATACACCATTGATATGCACCTATAGGTGTCATACAAGGGATAATCACATTGAGATGAAGCATTTAAATTGGTTTCAAACCCTTAAATTATGTTAACATTCATGTGAAAACCTTGAGAGGGTATAAGACTAGATATAAGGTCATATAATATACACATTGCTCATTTCTCTACTAAATGCCCTATTTACTAAAATGTACACCTATAGGTGGCTCTCATAGAGACTTGGAAATGTTTCATGGATGAGTTTGAATGTGTTTTGAGACCTTCATTAAGGTCCTATAAAGTTGGATATACTAAAAAAATCATGATTTAGGCCATATATTGGTATGGATACTTGAGAAGTCACTTCAAGTTAAGAAATCTAAGCTTTAGGGACAAGTTTCCTAAAAAACCCCAAAATAGATCCCTATCCACTTTTGATGCTACCATATGATGAGGTAATAGGGAGCCTATATGATTTTTAATGAGCATATCTTGTATCCCTCATATAGGGAAAATATCTTACAAAAGGATGAGGATGTTTGATTTCAATATGTGATGATTAAGAGGCTTCCAAATCACATAATTATTCACTATAACTTTTTAGTGCTTACTATAAGATCTTAAGATCTCAAGTGGTCTACAATCCAAAGTAGCAGTATAGAAACATACATCTATGATGAATGGTCATATTGAGTTTAAAGTCACACTATTTTTCCAAAAATAATCAATATGAGTGAAAGTATAGGGTTGTGACCTAAATAACAACCTACATGTGTACTTTGTCATAAGAAAGCTTACCTATAATTCTCTATAGACTTCTACAAGTCCATGGTGTGAAGTTAGACATGGAAACATGAAAAAATAAACACTTATACAATGGAAATGTCTCTAAATACCTAAAAATAGATCCTAATCCATGTGACATAGGTTTTAAAAAGTTGAAATTCATCTACAAAATCATTTTTACTTTAAGGAGGGTCACCTATACTTGACAGTAGTTGATAGTGTTCTGAAGTATGATTGTCTTGGTGAATGACTTAGCATGGATATGGTGTGAATATATATAAATACATGTCAAGTGGTATTTCAAGATTCAAGAATATGGTGGGGAAATAATGCAAATTCTAATATACCAATGTTCACTTACATGTATCACTTCCTAACAGTCATAGTTGACTGTAACTGAGCATATCAAAGTTAAAGATGGACAATGAAATATTTGACAAAGGTTTAACAATAAACATTATTGAAATTCCTCCATAGTGGTTATATTCACTTCACATGTTGCTTATAGAATAGAAATATAGTAGGGAGGGGTTCCACGTGTAACCTATAGCTAAACTCATTAACACTGCATAGTTAATTGAAACCACATAAGTCTACCTTGGAGCTTTGTGAGAAATAAGAGAGATATTCATGTGATCTATCCATGGAAATTGGTAAATAGGTTCCCCACCACTTACTAAAGACCTTCATACTATCTTTTTTCTTGAGATAATAGGTGATGTTCCCTCTATTCCATCTTAGATAGAGATCACTCCCATAGTATTGAAATCTTGTAGGTTTAATACGGTTAGGAGAATGATTTGAAAGGTATTAAAACCTTGGAGGAGAATCTGGTAAGCTATGTTGAGAATGAATAAACCCAAAAAACTCATCAAAGTCATGAAAAGATACTCAGAGGAAGTGGCGAGTATCTATATATAGGCTAAGCCTACTAGGCCTTGATTAGACCTAAAGACCTATGGGGTGTAATCTCACTTATAACACTAGAATATAATTAAAAATCATTAGAACATGGACATGGGTGGTTATAAGGTGTTTTATAGCCTTTATATTGTAAAGGAGATCACAGAGAATCCATATTTTGTCTCAAACCAACTTAGGCCTATACATAATAAAGAGAGATGCTTGACCAGATAGGTTTAGAAGCTCATATGTGTACAGACACATAGAATGGGATCTAGATGAGCTAAGATGTGCTTAATAGGTTCCCAAAAAAAAAATAGTGGATTTTTTTGAGAGTTACAATGTCACAAATTTATGAACAACCTTTAGAGGCTAAAACCACCTAAAAACCTCTAAAATCCTTGATAAGGATCTGATTAGAAAGATGAATAAAGAGAGGCATTTGGGAGAGCTAGAATGAAATGGGAGATGATTGGATATTGTAGAGGACTCTTCATGTATCCTTCCCATACCTACCCTACTTGTATGAACATGGTGAAAAATGGATTTTATTAATAGTTTTTAGTGTTTTGCAAGTAAAGAAAGGTTTTAAAAGATGAAATTCACTTTGGTAGGAATAATAGGACCTAATATAATCCCTCATGTTCATTTATTTCATCATCTAATCTCACAAGTTCCTCTAATAACACTTTCATCTCAACCAATCCAAACTAGCATAATGAATAAGGAGTGATCACCAAGTGAGAAGATGAAAACTCCAATTGGGGGACCTTCTAAGGTATGTTTAATGAATATAAGGTCATGAGGAATATTTAAAAGTGTCATATACTCCATTTTATGGATTGGATTGGAAAATTGAATACCTCTTTGGTGCCAAGTGTGAAGGGTGAGTGAAAAGAGGGTGAACATGACTGCAAACAATGATGACTCATATCTAGAAGAATGTCAATGATTAAGGAAATAATAAATGTATGTTGAGGCTTGTTTCTAACCCAAACCATTTAAATTTAAATAATATGATCTATTCCTAATATTTTATGAAATGATCAAAGGAGGCCAAATAATGAATGCAATTTTCAAGGAGTGAATTGAAGAGTCCTACGCCACATTTTAGGAGTTTCATGCTTTGAGGGACATTTATCCAAATAGACCTTACATGGTATATTACATATTCCTTTATCCTATATATTTAAATCCTTTTCTCATCTTGACAAGTTTTTTTGTGACTCTTGAACTTCATTCTCCTCTCTCTTCTCTTACATTCTATAAGTACTAGCCATTTTGTCTCTTATATTCTAACTCCACACCATGTATGACAAATCCCTATTGGTTTGATGTTGAAATTTGCCTTTGAAAAATAAATAAAATATATTTTGATTTCATATATCACTTGTTAAAGTGTGTGAAGAGATGTATAGTGAATATTTAAGTCATATTCATCTATCCTTGCTTTCTCTCCATCCTTCCATGTTTGATACAAGTTGTTCTACTCTAGTAGGTCATAAGAAGTGTTGTCAAGTGTATGTGTCTATTTTAAAGTGTATATGTATCCTTGGTGTATATAATTTAAATATGGTTCACTTACCTTGGATAGTCCTCATGGATATCACCTCCATATTGAAATACTAATGTCAGATTATTCTAGGACTTTGAAGCTAGTATTATAGGTCTTGTTTCTTAGTGAAAGAAGTATGATGGTATTCTGGAAATCCTTCTAGTATATCATAAACTTTGAGTATATGTATTCATTTATACTTATATCCCTTTATTTACAAGTAAATATTTATTTTAGTGATAATCACTTTAAGGTAAATTCAGGGAGCTAACCCTTAAACCTAGAGGTCTACTTCTACTATAGGTAAACCCACATACCTAGAAGTATTCCCATGTTTCCAAAATATATAGGAGGATTGAAAAACCTCATATAGGGTATAATATTTGGCAATAAAAATACCATACATAAAACTCAATATGGAATTATTAATTTGGGTGTTTTACATGATATCCTAGTTTAGCATGGGAACCTAATTATATGTTTGTGGTTATCCTAAGGATGATAAAGCTACTACAATAAATTCTTGTGGGATATTTTTGTTGATTTATGTTTGTTACTTCATTTTAAGGCAAAATATATGGATGTTAATGAAATTTTGGTTTTTATAAGGAACACTGATGCGAAAGGATCAAGGGCTCTTAGGTAAGTCTAGATGGTTAGAGATTTTGATAGTAGATAGAGTTCTTTCAACATATGGTATAGTTTTTTAAATCAAGCATTGAACATGATCATAGGCTCATTTTATTATCTTTTGAAATATATGAAATGATGATATAAGATTTTAGGATTAATGGGGAACCTAAAATGGTTAACAAATACTATCTTTAAATCAACCCAATACGTGGTTGACCCAATAACCCAAGATACCAAGCATAAATTATTTATTATAATGAATAGGGAAATAAAATATAATACACATCCTCAAATTGGACATATGTACTAATGAAAACATATTTAAAGGCTTGAATACATTCCTCAGTTGTGTGGATTCTTCCTATTATGAACTTAGGACATAATTTGACTGGGTTCTTAGGTAGGTCATGGGTTATGCCTAGAATTTTCATAGGATAATAACCTCCTTGCCTAAGTCATTCCATGGGGTTATCCATTGGGATATTTTTGGGAATAATTAATAGATTAACTAAAGGAAGGATTGTGGCTGTAGGTGATTTGCCTACTTATTGGGTAGGTTTATTTTTCCATTTATCTTTACTAACTCTTGGTTTCCTATGGTTTTTGAGCTTTGAAAGTTCTAACTCAATCCCCATAAACGTAAATATTTTATTGATTATTATATTTTATATCTTGATTTATTTTTTAAATTATTAAATAAAATGTTTTTGTAATACCTTAGTCTAATAGTTAAAAACTTAACTTGTGATTCACAGGCCATCCTTCTAGTACTATAACTTGTTCATGCATTTCTTAACACACACTAATAAATAGGAGAAGGGGTTGTTAGTTCCTACCTCTCCTAAAAAGAGGGAGATACCTTAAATAAAAATACATCTCCAAAGTATAAATGTACCAAGTCTTGGTATGATGGTCTTCACTAAGTTGGCTGATGTAAACTGTTCCATGTAAGGGGACCATTTTAACAAATTGAGGTGAAATTATATTTGGCTAAGGAATTCATTAAGATGTTGTATAATTTGTTTGATATACACTTGTATATCTTAACCTCTACTAGAAATTAAACTTATAAATATTTATATAAATTAAAAGTAATTTATTTATATACTAATCTACCACATTAATGGATGTGATAATGCTACAATAGTGATAAACAAAATGTAAAATATAAATCAAGATAGACAATTAAATTTCAAATTATTTTTTGTTCTTAAACTAATTGATTATAAAAAGGTTAAAAATAGTAGGGATAAGGTGTAAAAATCCTAATACCAACACAAATGAATATAAAATCATCTAACTGAAGGACTTTAGTAAAACTAATCCTTAGTTGAACCAAACCTAAAATAATTACAACTAAAGACGATGTAAGAGTCTTAGAAGATTGATTGTGAGAAAGAAAGACAAAACCACCACAAAAATGTGAAGAAAATGACTTCTAAGTCTTAATAGACTTTAAAGTGTAAATATTTTCTTTTTGATTAACAATGTCTTAGACTCATACAATCATATAAGTGCAAAAACACATTTAAGGCAAACTACTAAAATAAGAGTAGGGATAAATTATCCTAAAAAGTGATGAAAATACATAAGGAAAGTGTCTAATTCTTTATGTCTCTATTACAATCCATAAATATCCAAACATGCATACCACACTCACATCCTTTAGCAAGTTATTCTAAGTCCTATAAATAGGAAAAATATATGGTCAAAAAACAAAACTAAAAAAGAGAGTGAAATAAGATCCACACACAAAAGTAGCCAAGAATTTAATGTGGAATCAAGAATATAGTTGAAACTTTTAGTTGGGGCATTTTAATGCAAACCATGGTAGTAAATTCTACTGACTAAGTGCAGATGGAAGTGGTTGGAGATGCATTTGGATTGTAATTTATATATTTTACATATCTATCCTCAAAATAAAAACATTTCTTTCCATGGTTTTATTTATCCTTGGCATATTTTTTATGCATTCCCAAATGTGCACACCATGTTCATATTCAATGTTGTTGCTCAAATTAACTTTTAATTTTATATTTTTTGATCAAATCACCATTAAGCCACATCTGCAATTTGGCATTGATGGCTAGATTGGACACACAATCCATTTTAGGTATTTGATGACTTTGACAGATAGATGGATCATCAAATTTAAGCCCATACCTTATTTTATTGGTTATGTGACCAAATTATCTTTTATTCATTTGGTTCTTTCCATGCATCTTCCCCACACTTTTACACTGCTTGGTCAAGACTTTCATGTTACACTAACTATGATTCACTTTGGTGAAGTGAGATATTGCCTCATGGCATCATCTCACTCACCAACACTTTGACACTTTAATAAAATGAATAGATCACTTAGGGGCTTTAGAGTAACAATATTTTTCCACATGGTCATATCTCACTCACCCACTTGCCTAGGGATTTCTAAAATCACTAAGCATATACAAAATCCTTTGGGCTAGTGATCACTAAAATGATGCAATGTGAAAGCATCCCTCTAACCTACTTACCTAGAGGCTTTACCTTGTACAAACTTGGTTGAGATAGTAGGTCACTAGGATGATTCCACTTGGTAGCATCTAGACAGTCCACTTTCCTAGGTATTTTTTGACTAGATGAATGAAAAGTGCCACATAGCTCTAGGAATAAATCAAAAATAGACTAAGTGTTGAAATCTTTTTAAATTGTTTGAAACTATCAAAAGTTGCAAAAGAGCACCATGTGGTGATGGGATGCACTTAGGTACCTACATGTACAATATAAAAACACATAGTCAACACATTTTAAATTAAATTCAATTGTTATAATTTCAAATTCAAACAAATATGAAATTTGAAAATAAAAAATGACTATATTTCAAAATTTGAACAAAAAGAATGCATAAACTTAGAAATATAAAGCCATTCAGAATGAAAATAAAAAAAATTTAAATCAATTTTCAATTATTTCCATGAAATTGACTAAGGAAAAAAGTGAACATGATTATATTTTAGTTAATTTTTTTTTATAAATTTTAGAGTAGAAATAAATTGAAAAGGGGCAGATTCAGAAGAATAAAGTTTCCCATTCAAAACAAACTTGAGAAAGAATAAACCCATTTTTGAAAGTGACTAAGTTAACATTGAAACTAACATAAAGACAAATAATTCTTTTTGAATTCAAAGTTTCAATGGGTTAGATTTATAAGATAAGAATATTAAAAAAAATATTAATAGAAGATAAATAATTCTATAAGTACTTGTCAGATTTCCCTCATAGGGGATTTTCAAACCTCTTCAAATCCTGACTCTACATTATTAAAACCTTTGATTCTAAGATATATTTGGGAAACATTCCTTGATAACCCTAGATTCAAATCTTAGACTAAGTATTTAACATGAAAAATGGATGAAAAAATCACCTTTAATAACTTAAAACTTATCATCTAGTAGATTGTTAATACGAGAAAGATTAAAGTAGGTAGAACATCAAAATTTTAAAGGGAAACATCGAGCAAAAAGAGGGTCCCCATTTTTAGTTAAAATGGGTGTGTTGTACAAGCAACAACAATAAATATCATAATTTTATCTTCCCATCCATATATTTTCATTTTCATTTGTTGGTCCTACTAGAAGCATTTATCCACATACACATCTATTAATGGATTGAATGCTTGTTTAGATATTCCATTATACATCCAACATAAATATCATTATTACTTGGGATATGTTTATTAATGGATAATTATATGTGAAAAATTTGTAGGTCCTATTATTTGGTCATATATGTCATTATATTATATTGTTTGTGAAAAAAAAACATCTAACATCTTAATGTAATTTAAAAATTGTCTATCCAAAGCACACAAAACATTTTTCCAATACGTTATCTTTTAAAATATGTATTATATACATATGCATTTTTTAATTTTTCCCCATTGTTCAATATTTTTTTTTATTACCTTTTTTAGATATTCTATTTATTTTAATTCTTTAAAAGGTGTTAGAGAAGCTTTCCCTTCTGACAAGTTTGGTTCAACATTATACTTTTTAATCTAGACTGGGATTGGATGAGACCATTGGAGATATTTTATTGTTTATTTACTTTTCATCAATAGTATGCCATCCACAAAATCAAAATTTAACATCTTAGTTCTATAATACACATTATATTATGGTTTCTATCCAAAAAGTGTGACTCTATGAAGGCATTGACGTCATACAATTCCTTAATAAGGTAAGGACTGAATGTACTTGACCC
This sequence comes from Torreya grandis, assembly GCA_037957365.1. Taxonomy (NCBI): domain Eukaryota; kingdom Viridiplantae; phylum Streptophyta; class Pinopsida; order Cupressales; family Taxaceae; genus Torreya; species Torreya grandis. The sequence continues at coordinate 156,164 of JARHVA010009311.1, forward strand.
CTCTTGGCATGGTATATAGGTTTTCATGATATGTAGCAAATAAAAATTATATAGTTTCCATAATGATTCTAAGAATCTACCAAAAATTCCATCTATATCCTTATGGGTGTGTCCCACTAGTAGGAATCTTACACACACAATGTTGAATACCCTTCTTGCTATCAAAATTGATGGAAATGTAAATCAAGTATGATTCTTGTTAAAACTTGAAGAATTATATAGTTGTAAGTAGAGGATTAGTGATATTTTAAAAAAATAAGTACTTGTACTAAGAAAAACTAATTTATTTATCATGGACAAATGTGTCCTTATACCATTTACATTTTTTATTTACTTCATTTTTTAATAGTGTATCATGCAATGGATGTTTAGATGGTCTAAAACTATATAATTAATTCCCATACTCATCAATGATGGGTTATTAAAGATTCTTGAGACATAAATCCAATGATGTGTATGTGTATTTTTATCCACATTCAATAAATTGTATGCTAAAGAGGAAGAAACCCCAAGTCTCATGTCCATGTGTGAGCATACCAGTCAAAGTAACTAGGAGGTTCTTAACATTACTTATTAATTTTTATTTTTTTATCATCCTTGGTATGGAGGTTTTTCGGTTTTTTTCCATATTGTCATGCAAAATGATTAAAAAACTCATATTTTTTTCCTCTGATTTTAATATGGGAGTAGTAATGTCTAGGACAAATTTCAATGTATTCATTGTGCTATGTTTATTCATCTTCAAGTTTTGAGAGTGTTTATGGGCATGTGGTGGCTCTACGTTTGTTTAAAAAATATATGCACTCATCACACTTGGTGTAGAATTTATTCTTTGAAATCAAAACATGTTGATATATTATGGTCATTATATTGTTAAAACTAGGCTACAACACTGGCAGAAGTTTCAACAATTCAAGATCCTAGTTACACTTATTTTACATTAAATTGTGGTTATATACTGCAATAAGTAGTATTTGAGGAACATTGATTCCATTTTGTCTTACATATTTAATTAAAATAATATAAATATCTAAATTTATTTAAATAATTATTTATATGTTTATGATTTTTGTGGTGGTATTTGAACTCTCTTTCTCTTTCTTGGTTTTACCATTTATTGCATACTTGTCACCATTTATCTAGTTTGATGTATGACTATAGAAGGTGATCCTTTGGTACCCATAAGATTGTTTCCATGAAATATAATAAACATCCATTCTATCAAATTTCATTTTATGTACATCCATATAATCATCACCCATAATAAAGATGACATTTTTTGTTAATGCATCTAACAAAAAATGATTTGTCTTCTTTGTTCGTGGCTCTAGTTTTGTACCATATAAATATGACTAAAGCAATGGATTTTTTTTGAGCTAGTTACATTTGAAACAATGATTTTTCACATTCAAAAGTTCATCAAAAAAAATTACCATTTTTATATCCTCTTCAACATTTTGAATGGAGATTCAAAACCCCACTCATAGGTCATCCACCAAGGATAAAGGATTAAATGTTGAATTTGATAGAGTGTCTAAGAATCTCATTAGACAAAGTAAACTTAATATCATTGAGGAGGAATTATGTATTAAAAATGTGATGCTCAGGTGGTTTATGCATGAACTCATAGCTAAAAAGGAACATATCAGGTCTCTTTTAGCCTTGGTTTCCTAATAAAATTTTGTGGATGAGCAGAAAGAGATGGTAACCTAGTTGAAGAGGTTGATAGATAGGGTTTCAAACCTGTAATGGTAGAATGTTGGACTAAAGGATAATGTTAAAGATCTTGTGGAGGTAATCAAAGTGTCAGTGAAGGAAAACATCACTAACCTTTAGACTCTTAGAACTCTTTTGAGTAACATGTAGAAAGGAGTTGAGCCTTCATCCTCACAAGCTCAAAAGTGTAGTGAATGTGATAAGGATATTGGACTACCTCCATAAATAATTAAAAAAACATATTTAAACCTGAATAAATGTATTATAAGTTGGGAAGAGGCCTTAGGAGGCTGCAACTCTTAGTTGTTTTATGGTTGCTCTTATATTACTTTCCTATTGTTTTTGGTTTGATCTTGTATTTTGATTGACTTCAGTATACACTATTATTTAATTTGGCCTTGGGGACTTGATATGCATGTTACTTGTATAGATTCAGGTCCATAGTTAAAAAAAAAAACCAGCTTACCCATAATAAAAAAACATTTTGATTTGATGAAATGGATAGAAGGGCATTCAAACTTTGATGTTTTTGAACATTGTATGGTCATATTGAAATGATTTTAATTATTGTCATCAAAATAAAATAGATATACCAAATAGGGTTGTCTCTTTTCTAATTTTTCACACATGTTTATTTCAACCTCATCTTGGACTTGTTTAAATCTAACATATAGAGGAGATTCATTTTTTTCAACCAATTTCCTAGGAGGACATTGTATAAAAAATACTTAAGATAGGGAGCATCATTTGCGAAGAGGTTTGAGTACTCTATCAATATGCACATCAAATGCATTGTCATCCAATCCCTTAAATTTTACCATGTATCATTCAAGTACATTTTTAATTTGTTTTGTATCATATTTTTTTTGTAGATAAGCACAAATGGATAAATTTGGCAACAAATCCATTTAACTTCAAATTGTGTTCACCGCCATCTACAATGTATAGACCATCCAATTGAACACTACCTTTATTTTACATAAGGGCACTTATTGTTTCACATAAAATATTTTTTTTAATTGGCCAAGCTATTAATTTATTGTGTTTTAAAATGTTTGAGTAATCATAACATAAATTTAACACATTTTCAAGCATTACACCAAACATCAAGGGTCCCAATCACTCTTCATAAATTTTATGATATTATACCATTTGTTAAAAAAAATTGGGCTATGTCATCATCTATGATAGAATATTTATGGTTAATAATGCCATTATCTATGATAAGATAAGTTCAATCTTTAGGTCCTATATAATTTTTAGTGTTTTCAATATTATCACTAGAATCTCCCTCTTCCATAGCCTATAATCTTCTAATTCATTAAAAATGTAATAAGTATGAACTACGGGAATGTATGAATCTACATGTTTATATGATTTGATCTCTTCTCATAGAACATAATATAATTATTATTTCCTGACATATACCAAGGTTTTAAATTCATCAACTAAATAATATGATTGTACTTTTCCATCCAATAGTATGTCAATACCAATAACACTGAATCCTCTTCCCATATATCTACAATGTATTATCCTCCTACTTGGATACACTCTACCCTCTGAAACTTTGGTTAATTCAAAAAACAAGTCAACATGATCATCCTTTATAAATTCAAGAGACATCGATGGTATAGTATATAAAATAAATGTGAGATGAAATAAAAAATGTTTAATAATTAATAATAACATGTGAGTGAGTTGATATGCAAAAATAAATATTGTCATCTGATGCATCACTAATCTCAACATATCATGAAAATAATGGGGCATTATCATCATTAATTAACATTATCTAAAAAATAAATTTGAAACACTTGAAAATATTATGTACAAAAATCTTTATTATTAAATTTGGTAGGATCCTACCTTACCTGCTCAAGCTTAAAAGCCAAACATTTACAATTTATTGATCGAATTATGGGAATTCAAGATTAAATTGTGACAAAAAATCAATGGCTATAAATTTCATTTAAAAATATATAATCTAATATTAAAACATGAAATAACCCTACACAGAATAGTTGATTATTAAAATAGTGAAATTTACATAGAAAAATAGTTGACTCTTTTATCGAAAATCATCGATGTATTTATTAATCACAAAAAATAATAAATTCATATTTTATCTAATATGATAATGTTTTTTGAAAGGATATAAGTGGATGTTTTTATAAATATTAATATTCATCCTTAAAAAAGAAATATTGATATGAATTAGTTACATCAAAAATAAACTAGATAGTTGTTTTTATTAAAAAATTCTTATAACAGTCATAAAATTTTACAAAATAATAAAAAATCACATTTCTACATAAAATAAATAAATGCCAAAAAAATTAGAAAAAAATATATCACAAAATTATAAAATGTCTAAGTGGCTAATAAATTGAGATAAATCAACACCTCTAAAAGAAAGCTCTTTTGAAGCCACAAGTCACACTATCAGATTCAAATTGAAAGTCTTACTTCATAGACCATTGGGAAGAAATTAATTATGATGATTTAGCTATGACTAACCATGTCTTGTCATGTCATGACTAGACTTATATGGTCTCAATGGAATTTTAAAGTCTTTTTCAAATAGAATATTGGTGAAACTTGAATATCTAGAGATCTCTATTTCATCAACATTTCTAAAAAAATTGTTATCAGGTCCATAAATCTATTATAATGATAACTCCTAATCAACCGTAAGTTCAATTTTTGTTCTCATTAAGAATAAAATAGAAATATAAGGACACACATTTTGATTTGGAATCTCTACATGGGGAATTCCCTCATTACATAACCATTTATGATAATGTCAAATTGATGAACAAGCAAAATGATGATGATGTTTTTCCCCTTCAAGAATGGGAGCATGATTTCCTACTTCCTTGATGTTTCTTGTGATAACATGAGCTACCCAAGGTCACTTTCATGGACACCCAAAAATGATAAAAGGATTTTTGAAGACTTTGACATTTATCATATTTACATGTTTAGGCATTATATACAAAATATAGTTGTTGAATTTTACCTTCATGTATACCAAGATAACAATATGAAGCCTATGCCAAGGTTATCTGATAAAATAAGGAGGTATCTACAAGCATAATTATGGCAATTATTTTTTATACCTTGACCACATAGTCATAAGAATAGGAGAAACACTAGCACCTCTCCAATTACCAATGTGTGTCCCACATAAATTGGATGGAAATTAAATTTATTTTGAATTCACTATGATCATAGATGGACTCTAAAAAATACCAAGGTAGCCATATTGTATACATCACCTATCATGGTAGGCAAGATTATATTTCAAAAATGGTCTATTCTAAAAAATATAATAATATTGGATTCTTAAATGACAATATTATTAATATAGTATACATATGTATAATATGCATATGCCCATTATACATAGGTCCTTAATAATTTTATTAATTAAGAAACTAGTTAAATGTTCAACAGAATAAAAGTTTGTGATAATGTGACGTTGTGTGATGATGCTATGTTTCTTTGTCTCACACTTCCATGTGTTTGAAATTTTTAGAATGGATAAAAATGATACAAAGATGTTGAAAATAACATGATGATGCCACACAAGTTCAATCTCACACTTTCATGCATTCACAAGGTTTAAAATGGGTAAAGGATGGAAACAATTTTTTTTTAATAATGCAGATCTATGTAATTATGGCATGTATCTCTCAATGTCATATATCCAAATCATAATATACACATTGAACACACTAATAAGATATAGTTTCAATTTATTGAACACACTAATTACAACTTTTCATAAGGGATATGTAACATGAAAATAGTTCAAATGGTCTCAAATCAAATTTTATTTTTATTTTCAATCAAAGTATTTGAAAGATTGAGTATTCAATGCTCTCTATTTCCTTTAATTTATATACAATTTTGATTATTTAATTTAAAATATAGCATAATGGTATTCCTAGTCCAAACTAAAAATATATCTAATTTTACTATTAAAATTATGACATTTACCTAAAAATAATAGTTGAATATTTTATTACAACTCATCGATGTATCTATTAGTCATTAATAATAATAATAATAATAATAATAATAATAATAATAATAATTATTATTATTATTATTATTATTATTATTATTATTGCCTATTCAAAACTCCAATAATTCCACACCCCATGCTAATAATAGTTAGCACAAGATATAATAAATAAATATATTTATCTAATTTTTATTCCTTCTACTATAAATAATATTATCATTTTAAGGGAAAATATTGAATAGATAATAGTCAAAAAAATTAAAGAGAGGTAGGGTCGACCATCAAATTTTGGCCTAGCTTTCATATAAGAATTATAATTGATGGGAAACCTTGACTCTAGGAAAAAGTAATTATGACTATTATCCATTCAAGATTTCTCTTCAAAAGTTATAAAAACCATATTTAAACAAGTTTTGTGATGCATCTTTAGTAACAATTGTCTAAAAATATTTATGTTAATAAAAAAAACTTTTGAAATTTAAATCTCTTAGAAAGTGCAAACTAAGATGAATTAGTCTATCAGATGATGGGTTTAGAAATATCAATATCAATACTTAGAAAGATTAATATATATGAATTACTAAAAATAAAAAACTATGAAGTTGTTTTTATAAAAAGGTTATTATAACACTGACAAAAATTTACAAAATAATCACACATTTTCATATTCGTAAATAAAAAATTTAAAATGCCAAATAAATAAATAAAAAATATATATCATAAAAGCAGTAACTTGAAAAATAAATAAATATAATGTAATTACCATATCTTTAAAATTTATTTTTACACAAAAATAATAATCATGGTCCTATAATCCTATTAAACACATCATTTCATAAACATTACTAGAAAAATCTATCTATTCTACTAGAAAATTTCAATTTAAAATAAATTTACAAATGCTTTCAAGGATATGATATTATCATGTATATAATAAACATGGATTCTCTAAACTTTTTCCTTAACATTATAAATCACAAAACCCTAAAATATCTAATTCAAATAATTTTTATTTATTTTGTTCTTCATTTGTCACTAATGTCACCCTAAATCTAATTTTTTTGGGGAGAGGATAATTTGCTTTTTAATGGTGAAATGTGCCATGAAACCACAATGTGTTATCAACAAAAATAAGTAGATAATATTTGTGGGTGGGTATTATGAATTATTTTTTAGTGCACCCTTTTTTTAAAGTGATGGATGGGTGGATGAGATGGTATATCGAGGATACACGGGATACACATATAATAGGAGGCCCCACTAGAGACTAGGACAACTCATTCCCATCAAATGAGGATGGGGATAATGATTATATGACTATAGGGGGTTTATATGTGTCATTCAATCAAAACCATTCTCATAATGATTGCATAAGTATGATGAATGACATTTTACTACACACTTTTTTAATGTAGAAATCATGAAAGAGTGATGGATATTGGGTATAAATTTACTCTTGTGGCCATAAATTCATTAATGAAATGAATAAAGTGTTAAAATATATTATTTATTGTCTTCTCAAATTATTTGTATCTAACACTAAAATCTTAAAAACATTTTTTGGATCAGTGTACTAAAACTATCACATGTTTCATCTACAACTTTTAAATACTAATTGTATGTGATTAAATGTGTGCTATAAAAAAGATACAGATGTTTTATTTTTTAAACTTGAACCAATTAGATAATGAGAGGAAAAAAATATGTAATAGTCATATTTAATAAAAAAGAATAACAAAGAAGAAATATAACATAAAAATAGAATGCAATTAATGCATCTTGAGAATTGGGCATTGGTGGTTTATTGTTTCATTTGATCATTTACATATTCATTGTTCAATTTTTTTAGAATTAATACTCTTAGTGTGACTCATTTTTTAATGTCTCTATTTATATATTTTCCATAGATCACCATACTTTTATAAACCCTATTACTTTAAACTATCAAGTTGTAGAGATTTGAAGCATGCAAGATTAGTGTGAAAGATTTGGCCTAGCAGTAAAGAACTATTGCATTAAATTAATTTTATATGTCTAAGCAAGCCCATAATTAATGCATATTGGAAATTAGGCATAGGTGGGTTCTTTTTTTCATTTGACCATTTTCACCTTTATTAGTCAGTTTTTGTGCGAAATTAATACTCTATCTTTTTTGTTGTTCAAGCTTTCTCTAAGATTTTAAAAAATTCAATGAGTATAAGTAGTTTATCATTAGATAAAAAATAAATCAAGTCATAATTTTCCCTTGGATATCCATAATATTCACATGCTATGTAATGCATAATATTCACATGCTATGTAAGTGGCCTCTATAATAATATTTTTTAAGACTATAACTATTCTAAATGACATCCCATATTAAAAAATCTAAAATTATGTTGGCTTATAAATTAGAATATGGATGCATTAAAATATATAATTATTAGTTGATATTAGACAACCTCATTTTAAGTTTTTTGATTTTAAAAATAAAATATGTGAATATTTGTGTTGCATTTAATTTTAATATATATATTTTTAAATTAGTCTATAGGCAATATTTTCAAATTTAATATATGTAAGTAATAAGACAAATGCACATGAAATTTAGCTAAATTATAATGAGCTCCATATTTAATGTTTGTGGTTCTTGTAATGTTGATTGGATAACTTTAAGACATATAAGTGTTACATCATAAATACAAGTTTAATAAATATAGCTCAAGTACATGATTATGATATTAATATGGGTGGATGGATCTATTCTCCCTTCAATTCATAACTAAAACTAAATAAAATATTACATATAAAATGTAAAAAGACTCACTTCTTGGTGACTCTATGTTTTATTTTATGGGATGCCATGAAATAATGACAATGCCACAAAGTATGTTTGTAGATGTCTAATGTTGTGGTGTGGCTACAAGATTCCATGGTTTACCTTTATATTAAATGTAGGGATTTAAAATATTTGACTTAGATTATTATGATCCCTAAATCAATATGTTGTGCAACATTACATGTATCAAAATCAGAGGACTATGTGATATTATGATTGTTAATGATATCAATACAAAATATTATTATGACTAAATACAATAAAAATGATCAATGGACACATTTTTCCCTTGTGGCCATACAATTTTATTTTTATTCATGAGATGTGGTGAAGTATGACTGATGGCATGGTAGACGTTTATGTTAGATGTTGCGATGTGATTTTAAGTTTTTGCAGTTTCCCGTAGCTTAATGACATGTTTGGGATATGAATATGGATGGATGGATCTATTCTTCCTTCAATTCACTACTAAAATTAAATATAATATTACTCTCAATGTATAAAAAGACTCATCTCTTGTTCATGACTATTTTTATCTCTTTAAATATGTCTAATGCCATGAAGAATTATCAATATTTTAAAGTATGTTTATAGTTGTATAATATTGTATTATGACTATAGGATTCCAATGTTTTCATTTATACTCAATGGAAGGAGTTAATAATTGTGTAGGTGAAGTGGGTGTGGATGTAGATAGGGTGGAAAATTAGTGAGGTGCGATGGAAGGTGGAGCGAGTTTATATGGAGGGGGGTTGGTGGGGTTTAGAATGTCTCCTATCTTGCAACTTAATCTATTGCTTTTTTTATTTTAATTTTTATCATCTTTAGTAGCTAGTTTTATTATTGTAAAAATTTGATTTATATATTGCTATTATTGGTTTTTAACTCGTAGGATCTCAAATTCTAATATTTGTTATTATTAGTTTTAACTAGTGTGATACTGGATTCCAATATAACTATTGTTGGATTATATCTAGTGTGGAATCAAATTCCAATTGTATCTTAATTGGTTTTTTCATTAGCTTACATTCATATTTACGAGAAATGTGCTAATATTTGAACATGGTCTAATATTCATTAAAGTGGATTTTGATCATATAATGTGATCCCATAATTATAATTGTATAATATTAACACATAACATTAATTTAATAAAACATCACAATGGGTTAATTCATAACATGAATATTTTTATATCATGGATATAAGAAATAAATCCTTATTCAAATTCTTCCAATATATCAATTACTCATTCTACCACCATATATCATTAAGATTTGATAGAAATAAAAATTCCCATTAATACATATCAAATCCTATTAATAATACTTTATTATGTATAAATATCGCCATTAAACACAAACTTGGGAATAGTTTCTAAACTATAACTTGGTCAAATACAATCTAGTATGATGGCATCCTTAGGATCTTGTGCCCAAAGTGTGGGTGAATTATTTAGGGGAATATCAATACAATAAATTTTCTCCTCTCTCTCTAATATTTCACTTATGAAATTTAAATAGGTACATATTTAGTCATAGTTTCTATTTCCTTGATTCAAGGAATTGGATTTGTAACCACCACATTATATCAATTATTCAATTTTAACCATGTATTGATATCCTTAGGATATGTGCCAATGCCCATTTAATTTTCAATTCAATGTTCAAAATATCATTCAATTACGACATCATTTAACAAGTAATATTATATCTTTAATTCTTTACGTACAACCTATTAAAAGCTTGGTAATACATATTATTAATTCAATAAACTGACTATTGAAAGTATACATATACATTTTTTGGTATTATGGATTTCCAAAATATTTAAAAATAAATTCAAAATACCTAAATTAAAAATTCAATAAGTAAATAATACAACTCTATTATGCTAAAAATTATCTGAAGCATTCCAATAAACATTATTAAGTTAACAAACTAACTATTAAAAGTAAACCTATGAATTTTTAGGTAGAACTTATTACAAACTTACCAATACAAATTACTAATTCAACAAACAAACTATTAAAAATAATCATGCAATTTTTTAGGTAATAAGACTTTTAAAAATATTTCAAGATAAAATGAACAATACCTCACTAGAAAATTTAATAGGGAAATAATAAAACATGAATATACTTAAAATAATTAAATTATTCCAATAGTATAAGCTAAATGATATAAATATTGTTCTCACATTAAAAGGAACTAAAATATGTTCTCTACAATCAAAACTCTTAGATATTCTCAAGTCTGATCTCTGTTAATGCATAATGACTCAAATGCAGCCTTACGAGACTACTATTCACCTAGAATGTCATTTTCCATCAGGATCCAAGAAAATTATAACACAAATAGTACACACATGTACTTTATTATGACTTGGTACATTTTCATCTTTGAACCAATGAGAATATAATGAATTAAGGGATGGACTGATGGATGGCCTATGCAATCTACCATCTATATGATTCTCTTTCTTACCTCCTTTCTTAGTAGCAAGTTTGGCCATTAGATTATTTCTTAAGGAATATCTAACTTCGGTCAAAGGTGAAATGGAGGCCTTTTATGATTAAGGATATTCTTGGAATGATGATGAAGAGATTGGTCAAATTTCACTTCAATTGACTAAAGGTGAGAAATGATTAATGAGGTGGTGGATTCTTTCATTTTTTTTCTTATTTTTCAAGAGATTCATAATTTTGAAATCAATGCCACTCTCCAAATCATAATTCCATCCTCCATAGTTGAGATAAATCATCTTGTCATGTTTGCTTGGTTAATGTAACTCCCAAATTGATTTCAATTCCTTGGTGGAGCCAAATGGTTGGGAATCTCCCAATGTTTGGCTGAGAATGAATTGCAAGGTGCATAAGGTTAAAAATATTAAGACAAAGGAAATAATAAGATCATGACACAAATTCTATTTCTTAAATGGAGGCTCGACTAACCCCCAAAAATTGAAAGAGTATGAAAAGTCAACTAGTTAAGGATGATGTGTCCATAAAAATAGTTGCATATTTCATCAAAGGATGGTAGAGGCTGATGCTCATATTGAGGAATGTGTGACATGGTTGAGGTGAAGGAGAAGACATATATTAAATAAATTATAACACTTTGAATTAGAGATAAAGGTGGAGAGATAAATGATTTAACTTCATGTACTAAATAATTATTTTAAGAAAGAATTATGAATGGTTTCCACTTATTAACATCCTTTTTGAGTGTGAGTATTAACTACCATTATTATTAACATAATTTCTAAATAATAATGTACATGCTAATGAAATTCATGCTAAGAGTGTGCTCACTACTCACAAGATCATGTTATTACAAGATTTATAAAACAACACGTATTTATGCCTATGCATACTCAGGGTTAACCAAATTATGACTAAAAACCATAACATCTCAATATAATAAAAAAATGAAATAATAACATGGTAAAAAAAATTGGATGGAGAATAATTTTTTAAGAATCAATATGAACCAATAGGGTGAAACTGCTTACCAATGACATGAAAATAGAGATTCAAAACTCACATATTTTTTACCTTTGTGGATTCTATTCTCGTATATGAGTATTGATGAACTTAAATTTGCTAAATGTTTGGTAAGGTCACCAAAATTAGATTAATCATTACTTTCCATGAGATAAAATTTCCAAATGAGCCTAAATTTTAGCATTGATTCTCTTTCTTAATTTTTGATAGGGATTCAGATTTTATCCTAGCCCTTGAATGTAATGTAGTATCTAATAGTTGTTATTATTAGTGTTGACATGAAAACAATGTCAAACTATGAATTCATAGTTCAATGTTTTAGATGCTACTTATGCCATAATAAAAGTATGTTCATTGATATAATATAGCATAATTCCTAAATTAAGCATAACTAAATATAGCATTGACAATGTGTAAAATATATAATGATACAAAATTCAGTTCATATTACTTCATAAATATTGAATACACACACACACATTCTTAAGTCAAGATACATTCTTACAATTCATTATTAATACCAATTAAAATATAAAATATCAACAAAATATATATTTTTTATGAATATATATTGATGTTCATTTAAATGAGATGATGTGAAGTAAAATTAATACTATGAATGATGTATGTGTTTATAAGATGACACAATATGATCTTGAGCTTCCATTGTTTAAATTTTTTAATTAATACTCTAATTAATAATTTTGTCAACATCATCCCTAGATTTAACATTTGTCTCATCCTTAAGAGAACCAAAATGAAGAATCGTGTAGTTATTTAGGAACTTATTACAGGTTGTAAAAATTGTTGATGCTTAGAAATTCTTGCAAGGGGTAATTTTGGTATGATTTATCAAAAAGTGTTTAAGGAGTTTGGAAAAATTTGATACCATAAAGTTTTTTATCCTAATCATTGGTGATACTTAATGGGAAATCAAACCATATAATGATATTTTAATATATGGATTTTTTCATAGTTTTTATGGTTATAACTTGTATTGGTATGGATCTAATCTATCTTGTTGAATATTATATTGCTCTAAGAATAAACAGGGATTGAGATATCCTTCTTATAAGCCTAATTTTTCCAATCATCAATGAAATAAATTTCACATTTTTAATTAGGTGATAAAACTATAACTGGTGTCAGTGGAATTTCATCCTTGGAATTTGGATTTCACACTCTGAGACAAATATCACATTGTCGTGCATAAAGGTGGGCATCTTTGAGGAGAGTTGTCCACCATATTTTTTTCAATAATAGTTTTCTTGTGATTCCTTCTCCACCATTGTTATTAATTAATTTTAACTAATATTTTCTTTCCATTCTCCTCTCTAGCATCTCTTCCTTATATTCTACTCCTTCTAATTAGGTATCATATTTATGTTTTCTACTAATTTCTTCTATGACATTTTTAATGACTTATCCAAATCTATTTATCTTTCTTTTGTATTTATCTTCACTCCTTCCATTCTTTCCTTTTCTTATTTTTTCTCACTACTCTCTTCTTCAATACTTTCTATACTTTCTTATTTTTTCTCCTACAATCTAACTCAGTCTTCTTGTACTTGGTAAGGATCCTATTTGGCCTTTAACTTTCAAATATTATTCTTTTTTTCTTTCATCTAACATATTTAACATGGCTTCTATTATTCTTATTTATGCATTTTTTTTACCACATTTGTGTGTATTATGTGTTTCTTACATCCATTTTATATTTAATTTACCATACTCCTTACATTCTTATCATAGGTTTGGGTGTTTTTAACACTAATTCTACATTCTATTTTATCTCCGATTCTTATATATTATCTTTTCCTTCATATTTTTCATCTCCATTTTTATGTAAATTCTAATTTATTCCACCTTTATATTTTCACTTTGTAAATCCCATTGTCTCATTTTCTCCTCTATTTTTCCATCTTCTCCTCCAATTGTTTCATTTCCACTATTATCCTTTCCTATTATTCTATTCTTCACATTACAACTTTTTTTAATGTTCTAATCTTCCCTAGTTTACTAATAATAATTATAAAGCCTTTTTAATTACATGCTTAGGTTCTCCTAGCATCTTGTCATGACATAATTCACACCCATAGTGTATACACATAATATTTCCAAATTTTTATTGATTACTGACACTTTATACCTTGTAAGAACCTATCGAGTCTCAATATCTTTGAGTGCATACCTTAAGGGGTGAACTAAGAAAGGGGTGGCCAGACCATTAGTGCTTTATAAGATTATTGTCCCTTTTTTAAATTGCCATTGACACACTTGTCTCCTAAAACCATTTACCCTAAGATTATTCTCCTCGGTCTTACCTATTTTGGTCATTTTTCTCTTTCCATCCTCTTTTTATTACCTTAACTCCATTTTGGTTAGTTGGTTGTACTAGGTCAACTGCATCGACCCAGTACAGTTTAGGGGTATTTTTCACTTTCTTAGCTTGTTAGCCTTTCGACTGACCTAGCTCAGACCTAGTGAATTATCTCTGAAAACACACTAGGTCAACTAGGTCGACCTTGTACAATTGACATCTATGGGAGTATTTAGGTTAAGATCCACCTATATATAAAATTTCATTTCCCACCATTTCATAAGATAATAATTAAGAGTGAGTAAGTGTGAATGAACATCTACTTATTGACCATTCTACTTGAGGAATAAAGCTTAGGGTTCTATACTTTCTTTGGAGATATAGAACTTATCTTGTGGAGAAATATTTTGGATGCTTAGATAGGTTGTGTAACCTAAAGTTGATTTATATTTATTATCCTTACATACCACAATAATCTCTTGTGAAGCACCTTGGCCAAGGGAGAGATTGAGGCTTGGCAGGTTTATCCTCAAAGGTAAGTATTCCTAACTTTATTTCTCCTTTGTAAGAGTAGACAGATAATGCATTTTTATTATTCTTCCATGTATTATGATTTTGTATACATTTAAATGAGTATATTTCTTCTAATACATGTTTAGTTTAGTTTTTTTTATTGTTTCTAACCCCTACTTTGTTTCATAAGCTTTAGTGTGCACTAGATTAGATTTAATTTCTTGTTATTAGAATAAGTGAAAACTTTAAAACTTAGGACTCCATTAGGTTGTTGTGTGATTTTTTTATAATTTAGGATTTATAACCCTTCCTAGCATGATATGTTGTGACAAGTGATCCCCTAATCAGATCTATCAGATCCCCATATTGGTCATGCTTTTGCTTAACAAGTGTATCCCAATTGAAAGTGTAGGTATGATCTATCTTCTCCAAGCCCAAATTGATTTATAAATATGATGTGTTTTTTATTACATACATTATGGTGAACCTAACATGAAACTAACCCTTACAATATTTATTTCACTTATTTTCATTCTTTTAGTCATTCTTTTTATCATATTGGATTGACTTTGTCGACCTAGTTTTTAAAATTCTATGTGCAGGTTTCTAAGAACAAGCAACTAGATCAACCTAGTTGACCTAGTATAGGTTTCCATCTTTACAAACATCTAGTTTAGCCTAATAGGTTGACATAGTTGACCTTGTACATTTTTAGCACTTTATAGCAGGTTCCTGCATAGTTTAATCGATCCTATCGACCTAATTTATAGGTTTCTCAAGCATACTTCAAGGTTATTCATCAAGACTCTTTCTTCATTTCATATATGATCCACCAAGGTTCATTTCTACCTCTCTATTTCTTTATTTTTTGTCTTTATTTTCATAGTTTATAGTCTTTAAAACTACCATTGCACAATTAACTGGATTGACTCTACTGACCCAATTATATGTTCTATGTGTTATCTAAAATAATTGGGTTAACCCTACCAACCCTATACATATTCAGACCTTGCTTCTATAGTACGATTTTGACCTTGTGGACCCTATTCTATATTTTTTGCATATAGTGTTAACACTATACCTTATTTCAGTTGGAATTAACCTCATATACACTAGTAATTAGTTCACACTTTCATTTCTTATTTCTTGCATGCTTAGAATAGATCACATAGTTTAATTAAGGGATTTTTAATTAATCACTTAGTTTCATTATTTTTATTTTATGCACACATGACCAAATCATAAAAACATAAGAAAGCACTTCAACATTTTGTCTAACTAAGGCTAACCTACTTAGATTTCATCACCAAGGGGGAAGATGACTTGATACTCTGGTCAAGTATAAAGCATGGTTAATGGTATATTTAGGCTAAGCACCCAATACCCTTATCGATGTAGTGTGTGAAGTGATGGGGTAGGACCCAATACTAATCCTATATCATTGCCACTATAGTCCCTTTCAACCTAAACTACCTGAAATCATCCTTAGATTGATATCTAGTACCTTGCTTATAACCAACTTACAATCAAATTAAAAATCATATCTTAATAATCTAATAAACATTTAGGTTGACCAACTAGTTATATCTTTACTTTTCAGGTTGATTTCTTGCTCTTGGCTCAATTATGTGTGTAAAAGCTTGCATTAGCTAGTGTAAGTGAAAGGTTTTATTTGTGTTCTTCAAATGGATTGGCCAACACTAAACCAATTGATTTTATATTTCCTTTTAGTACCTACTACTTGTCATTACTTGCAAAATTATCTCATTTCATATTTACAATCTATTTTTAGGCTTCTTAAATTCCCTGTCTACTATACTAGATCGACCCAGTTGACCCACTAGCTTTTTTGCCTTTTGTACACTATACTAATCAACCCAATCAACCTTGTATAGTTTTATAGTCCTTATTTTTGTGCTAGGTCGACCCAATCAACCCTGTACTATTTCAATCACCTTTTTGTCCTTTGATTTATCATCTCTCTTATTTTCCCTTCATCATGGACTTTATGTTGGATGATGACATTAAGTTACAATCAATAGACATGATGAACTTTACCAATCCTAATAGGGTCTCCCATAGACAAAGTGTGGATCCTCTTTTGGATGCTAGTAATGTTCATATTTCCACTCACACAATGAACTATGGGACCCCTCCTAATACCTCCTCATAACATAATCCTCTTTTGTCATTAGAAGACCAACTTGAGTTAGAGTATACTCCCAGAGTGTTTTTATTTATTTCTGAATTTTCTCAACATTAAGGGAAGGATCATTCTACCATTTATAACCTTATGATTAGTGGTCAAACTGAAGAGCCTCACTCACCTACTCCTACATTTAATACTAGATTTATGGGTAACACTTTCTTTAATTCTTAGCCTCTTCCTTCAATTTTGACTCCTTATGCCATGACATCTTCTTCTCTAACCTCTTCTACCTCCATGCCTAGTATCTCAACTAACATAATATGTTCTACATCTAGTGGGCCTCTCATAAGATCCACTATCCTTAATCCTTCCACTAGTTCATTGTTTGCTACCAAGGCAATCATGATTCTAGTGCTTCTTCTTCTCAACCATTCAATAGTCCATCTTTTGATACACAAATAAATTTTACCAGTAGAGCCTCACATTCTCATAATTCATCTTAAGCTCTCATCAACACTAATAGTGGTACCCAAACCACTAATACCAACACAAATACCAATTCTAATGCTTCTAACATTAATAAAACACATCAAATTTTATTACAAAATCTTAATCAAATGAATACCTTTCAAGATCATAACACAAATCAAATGATGAGAATGCAAAACCACCTTCTTAATCTTCAACCTCATCCACAACCAATGGTTTGGGGTACACATAATCAGAATGTTCCCCCTCCTCCTCTTTGATATTCTCAAGGAAATCTCATTACTCAACCTCCTTTGGTCAATAAAAACATCAATCATCTACAAAATAAACCTCTCACTACTTAAATTTCCAACATTGATATAGGAAGTATAACACATAAAATTTATTATAATGGGTCAACCAATCCTACCATTCACCTCAACACATTTGGAAATATTTACAAGGATTGGTTTAAAGTAAACACCTTTTCTATTACCAAGCTCCTATCCAAAACCCTCACAGGTGATGCTTTGGATTGGTAAAATCAACTTAGAACTCATTCCATTTCTAGTTTGGAGTACTTAGTAAATGCTTTAGTGCAAGAATTCCAAACTAATGATCTTCTTGAAAACACTTTGGCCCATTTCATTAATTGAAAACAACATGAAAATGAAACTTCCCAAGATTTTATTAAGATATGAAAAAATTTGTCAAATAAATGTGAACATAACATGGTGAATGATATTCTTTTTCATCTCTTTACAAATGCTCTCTTTCCTAAATTACAATATCGATTTGCACTCTTTCTCCACACACTTTAGAGGAAGCTATCGACCAAGATAAAATACAAGATTTCCTAATGCATCAATTCAAGCCACCCTAACCATCTATAAGTCCTCATCTCATAATCAAAAACAAAAACTACAATATTACCAATGATGGTGTTACCGATTATTACGACACCATTCATAATGTTTAACTTGTCATTCCTAACCTTTATTTGGAACCAACTCCTTCTTCTCAACAATATATCAATCCTCATTTTTTTTCACCAATAACATTGACATTCACAAACCTCTATCCTCAACTAAATTTCTTAAATGTCTACCTAGTCATCTTCCATGAGAGATTGACCCTACTAGTCCTATGAAATCCTAGTATGATCCTAACAAGTTTTGTTTATTTCATTCTAGTTGGGTTCATTCTCATGAGACCTGTAGATAAATTCATAAATTTTTCATGGATTTTCTTCTTGGACCTAAATTTAATCATGATTCCATTATCCATAATTATCAACAAGCTTATGAGATTGCTTTCAAGAACTATAAATCACATGACAAAACTCAAGCATTGATTGAAGAAAACATGAATTTAGCTATCTATAAAGATCCTCTTCCTAATCATCAACCGATTCAAAACACCCAAGACAAGCCCATCCATTCCACCAACAATGTCAAAAGTCTTATTGAACCAACTTCTAAATAGAATGTGGTTATCATGACTAATATGCAAAGGGTAGTGGCTTTCATTTATTCCCAACCTATCTACACTCTTCCTTCATCTAAGACATATCATGTTATCCAAGATTCTTCTCCAACTCATTTAAATGAGTTGGGTTAAGATGACCTTATTACTTTTGATGATCCAATTTATGATTTTCCCTTGGATAACACATATTATTTCTACCACTCTTCCATCATCTTCCAATACTAATAATAACCAATCTTCTACCACCACTTATTCTAATTCTCAAAATCAATTTGAACTAAATAATTCTTCATCTTCACATATTTTACAACCTTTTTCTAAGAATTTTTATTCTTACCAAAAAAAAATTTAATGCACTTTGGATCCTCCTTTTGAGGATCTCCTTAATCATTACACACCTTTATCTAATAACCTTATTATGGGTTATGATGAGTGGGACCCCATTGTAGATCTCATTAATTTCCCATCCCAAATTATGTTCTTTGAGCTTATAAGGACTTCCCCACATCATAGAAACCATATTATGTAACTCTTATTCAAGATGACTGTCCCTCATCCTCCCATAGTAGGATGGGAGGTAACTTTCTAGTTTTGAATATAGTATTTTAAAACAATGTGAAGATAGGTATATCAACATTGACAAAAATATAGACACTTCTCTTTTTCTATGATTTTCTATCACATATATGATTCTTGACAAGATTTTGATTCATGCAAATTATCCTCCCTTATTCATTAGCATCCAAATAGGTGATATCCAAGTCAAGCATGCATTGAATAATGAGGGTTCTATTATGTGTATCACTTCTTTAAATTTCATTAAGACCATAGGATATTCTAAATACAATCTTAAGTTTACACGTAGTATTTATCAAGGATACAATAGAAGGAAAATGCCTCCTCTATGTTGCATGTGGCTTCCCATTACCATCCCACCTATCACTATCTGTGTGAATGTGATGATATTTAACTTCCCTAATTCTTATAATATCTTTCTTGGTAGGACATGGACTCACAGTCTGAGAGTTATTGCTTCCTCTACTTACCAATACATTAAATTCCATCACAATGGAGCCATTTATAAGATTTAGGGTGACATAACCCTTGGAATTTTGAAAAATTCCAATATGGCAGTGTCTTTAAGATTCCTACTCTTGATCCTTTTCTAATCATTCCATTCTGAGTCTCAATATCTCAATTTTCCTATTAACTCAACCTGAGGTTACAGTGGGCATCCCAAGATCATTGGTAACATTCCTCCCAACCTCTTAGACTCTGGTGATGATGAGCCTACTAAGATTAGCTTAAATACAAAGACATATGATATTTCATCTCATCTCATCTTTTAGCTTCCTACTTCTTTACAACCTCATTCTCACAAGCCTCCTTGTGATGACATTTATGTAGTCTTGACCAAGACTAGGCATTCTATTCACCATGCTTTATCAGGTGACAAGGTTATCACTACCTATGTTATTGATATTCACACCCTAGATTACAATGATGGATATTTCTTAGATGATCCATTATTAGTTAGTCTTATCCAAGCTCATGATACTGAGATTATATATTATCATTCTTCTTTACTTGAGTCTTTTCATGCATCTCATAATTTTCCTTCATTCACATTTCTTGATTTTTGTAATTTTCCCCCTTATCATAGGGTAGAGATGGTGCCAACACCTCCAATTTTTGAGTATCCACATAGGACTATGCTCATGGATTATGCTATGATTGGGCCTTACCATTTTACTAGGTACCCTGACCCTCATAGTAGGTTTACCCCTAAAGTTAGTTCAACTCTCCTTAGACCTTTTGTATATCCCACCCCTCCCTTAATAGAGCCTTCTATAGTTGAGCCTCTTATCTCTCCTTCTATATTTGATCCTATTTTTCTCTTACTATTGCTGAGCCTACCCTTGTTTCTATTGTTATTTATCCTTCAATTGAGCCTAGTTTCATTCCTTCCTCACCATCACCCTCCCTTGGTGATGGTTTTCTTTCCTTGCCCAAGATGGCTCCATTGCCCACCAAATGGGTGAACGAGTGATCTTTGGCTTCTTCCACTCCTATTTTAACTCCTTCCATGAGTGATTCTAATAAAATGACTCATAAGCATATATGTTGCTTCCATGAGACATATAATCATTATTCCACCCATTATTGTAAGTTAAGACAATATATTGATACCTTGCATTCTTCTTCCCTATCATTAGATAAATCCATACCTCCCCTAAAGGTACTTCTTGAATATCTACCCAAGTATGGCAAGGCATATTATCTATGGCATTTATGTAGCATCCATCATACCAATCATTGTTACATCTTTCAAAAACATCTTAAAGATCATCTTATAGCCATTACCAAACCTTATAATACTCCTCCCATAGGTCATTCACATAAGAAGGCTACTTCTTCTCCTATGGATCCACTTCTAGTGGTTCCATCCCCTCTTGTGGTCCCTTCACCATCTTTTTTGCCTTCATCTATGACTCCTTCACTTGTGGACCTTCCCTCACATGTGGATTCTTATAAAGTGGTCATTCCTATATCTCTAGTAGATCTCACTCCCATGTATTTTCCTAACCATCCTTTGCCTAATTTTCCTCCTCAAAATGATCTCTCGAGCATTACTAATTTTTCAGTTAAGGAGATCAGAAAAGAAGTATTTTTCTATTATTCATTGAAGATTGATAAAACTTTAGTAGTAATTTATATCCAACTTTATAGAGACTTATCTTATGTATTGGATAATGTGTGTGGACATATTTACCAATATTTATGACCATATGCATGGTGATTTCACATTTACATTTGATTGGATGTGTGTTCCAATCTTATTTCTATCTATTATATCATTTGACACTGTGTCAAATTTTTCCTTATCATATATGGTGATTTATTTCTTGTTGTACTATATCTTGATTATCTTATCATTTATATTTTGCATATGTTTGTCTTTCTTTATCATTGCTTTCCCCTTTTCCCTAGTGTTTTTCTCAAAACTCCTTTCTTTCCTCTTCATGATTGTTTTCTTTCTTATATCCATTTTTCATAGCTAATTTGTCATGGTGACTTAGTTATACAAAACCTTTTCCATTTAGTTATTATCTCCCTTTAACATGTGATCAAATAACAAATAATCTATCTCATTACTATTTTCCTTTATCGGTCCACTTTGAATCTCCTTTTTCCCTTTTTCCCTTTTTTGAAAACTAAGCATATACATGGTTGAGACTTGAGATCACATGCTAATTCATTGTTAATCCTAAGTATCATAGTCAGTCTTTATCTTTGGTTACTTAGATTTCTTTAGCTTTGGCCTATAACTCATTCGTGTGTATCATTATCTCTCTCATGATTGGTCATCCGAAATCTATATGGAAGAGGAATCTTAAAAATACTTCAAAATAAAGTTAAAAGACAAATCATTTAAACAAAAGGAAATGATATTATAAGGCAAAAATATTCTTAAAAGTCAAATCACATTAAAAGACATGATTTAAAGCACATCTCCTTCTTCTAGTCAAAGCTCAAACTCCATAGTTGGCCTCACAATAGAGCCGAGGTCATTTGGGTGAAATAGGATAGTAAATTAAAAGAGAAAAATAAAAAAATCTTTTAGTGCTACCTAATTTCTCACATAAGTACCCAATATTCATAGTAGATCGGTGGCTCTATAAGGGGTCCTGAAGAATGAGAAACACATCATGGGAAGGTAGGTCCATTTTAATTTTTCTTGTACAAATCTACCTTCATGAGTTGATCTTAGTAACACACCTGTTTGCCTACAAAGCTTTGTGTCTATAGCAAACAAGTTTCCTCTGTACATAGACGACCACTAGTCACTTAGTGTCTTCTCATGTCCTTAGTATGCCTCTTGCTTCCTAATGTCTTATCATAAGATGCCTAAGTCTTTATTTTTACATTCCCTTTTTCATTCCCTATATCCCTTATATTTCCTCTTGAGAAATATTATTTTGTCTACTAATCACTCCCCTTGGGATTTCATTTGTGAGTTGCTTTGTAAGACCACGGATAGGACCCGATATTTATCACAAATTACCATCTTTTCCTTCCTATTACCCACATCTATTATTAGCTAATTTTTCCTATTTATTTTACCCTAGTGGTGTTCTCTTTTTTTAGAGTTGTAGTGTAAGACCATGGATAGGAACAAACCTTCCTCACAAAAATTTCTAATACCCAAGTCACCATCCAAATTACATGTGTCAAATTTGAGATAATATTCGATTGATTATGAAGTTACATGTCATTTTACATGATTCCTAGATTGATTTAGTATGTTTTATTCTTACTTCAATTTTCGTTCACCTTTTTATCTTCTTATTTTTTGAGTGTGTGTAAGATTACAACCATTTATTGATTTTTTCATACTTCCCAACTTGAATTAGTATGACCAATTTAAGACCAAAATTTTGCAATTTTGTTTTTCTTTCATACTTCCCTACATGATTTAGTATGATTTATTGACTTAATTTAATTTAATTTTTTTACAATTTATGCCCTTTTATGTACCTTCCATTTTATTACTTTTTTTTGTCATACTTCCTAATGTGAATTAGTATGGTTTTAATTATTTAAATTTGGTACAAAAATATTTCACTTTGGTTTTTTAAAAAATTCCTTTTTACCATCTTGTTTTACCATTTATTGGTTTTTTATACTTAGTAATTTCTTGTTATTACACATTTTCCAGCTTGAAATAGTGTGTAGTACATTTTTTTATTTGATTATTATTTTACCAATTCATTTTTGTCTATTCCTTTTTAGCCATGCACATGTCCTACCTAATGATAGAAAAGAAACCACATCTCATATGTTTCCTATAGCGTATAAAACAAAGCTAAATACATGTGTTAGAAAGAAATATATCCTAAGCATCCACAACCTCAACCATAATACACAACTGTGATAATGATAACATACACATCCAAAAAACAATATGCCAAAATTATATATATATATATATATATACACATATACATCTCATGAGTTTAATACAACATATACAATCATATATAGTGTTATATCTCTATGGATAGGCTCCATCTTGTCTATTTCATGGCCTAGCCATGCTACCTACTGAGGCCTCGACCTGAGACCTCCAAATAGTATTTTGTAAGGAGGACATTTGAGATCTCAATCCCTCTAGCTATCCTTGTAGGTGTGATACCCACACCTGTGACTATGCCAATTGGGTTTGAATCTCTATAATTTACACTACTGTAGATAGATGTGTAGCTCTCTCATCTACTAAGGCCTGCCATGCATGTCGCTCCCCTACACCCATCACTATTAGTAGTTACATCCTCTCTCTACACCTATATCTACCTTATTGACTCTCCAAATAATATAAACACATTTTCCTAAGTTGGGGTAGGTGGTACACTTAGATCCTCCAATGTCATGGAGTTGTATGGATGCAGAGTCTCATCTAAAACATCATGGAGTGATCCACTCACCAAGGACCCCACTTATCCTATGAATCCTCAAATAAACTTATAAAATCATGCCAAATGGATGTTAGATCACTATTATATCTCAAAATATCTATCTATCTCTACTTCCAAATAATTAAAAAAAAATTAACCACATTTTCTTACCTATCTATGTCTCAACTACTATAGTCTCACCATCCACATGACTGCCTAACACAATCTCCCCATCTATGCAGCCTCCTATCACCTCCTCTATAGGTCACCTCCTTAGTTCAAACCTAGCTATCATGGCTCATGTCCATCACAACCTACATTTTAGTGGTCTCTATATCATCTCCTTTGGCTCACCTATGGGGTCATCTGGGATGGCAATAGTCTCCAGTCTCTCCTACTCTCCCTACCTCCATCAATGTCATGTCCTTGATGGTCAATGCTATCGATATAGAGCTAGTAATGGTACATATGGTATCTCTACCTCCTACTTAGTTCCTCATCATGCCAAACTAGTTCATGGTCACTCTTAACATGACCTTAGTGTTAGCCTCACTATCTATGGCCCTAATCCTGTCTTCCCTCATGGCTCCCTCACATGATAAGACCACTACTTGGGCATTAGTATCAGTGTTGTTAGATGAGGTAGGTCCATCCACCCTAACACTTGTGCCACTAGATGTGGCTCTCTCTACCATAAATAGTGTCCAACCACCTCTATCCTCATTATCATTAGTGCAACTATGTCCTAGCTCACCCATGTAGCTATTATGTGCTTGTATGGCTACCGCATGATGTCTATACATCTTACTAACTGTAATTTTTGAATGTGTAACATGACCTATGATACTTGGTCCTCTCTCCATCTTCACACTTGAAGTGACCTATCATCAACTATATGGGGCAACCTAGCTAGCTGATACATAGGAAACCTCTCATATATCCAAGCTGTTAGCAATATTATTGATCCCATGGTCCTCTACTATCTGACTAGCATCTTGTACATACAATGTACTAGTTGGAAACATATGATAGACCCTATATCATATATAACTTGATCCTCTAAGATCATCATGCTTAAGGATATCACAAATAGTGGTACCTTGACATCTAACTTGTGACATAGTGCCCACTATGTCATAAGGCCTATCATCGCCTTCTGTATGCCTAAAATATATGATGTATATACCTTAAACATGCTAACTCTCTTATCTAATAATATCATCTCTAAAACTATAGCCCATATGGCTAAGGCTCTCCTCTCCTCTAGGTTGTCTAGTATCCCTATGGTCACATATGCTCCTACTATAGGCAACCCTAGGATGGCATGGACATCCTCTAACATGATAGCCACCTCTACTATATCCCCATCCACCTCCCATCTGAAGGTTTTAGTCAATCATTCCTAGTAACTAAGGAACATCAGTAATAGGTCAACACTAAGGGGGATCTAACATATATCAGCTATCCCACCTAGACCTACAAATCTTAGTCTATCCCTATGTCCATATGATAACATATCTAAAAAATTTAGAAACCATGCCATGTCCATAAGTCTCCAAAATTTATTTCAACCCTACACCCAAGAAATAATAAAGGATGTATCAGTTCCTCCATGTCATGCATAGTTGTAATACATTCATTTTACATTTTTAAAGTAAAAATAAGCCTAAATTACTTTATTTTAGTCATTTAAACCTATTTTTACCATACTCAGTCCTTCTTGACCTTACTTAGTCATTTAAATCCATTATATCCCCCCTTTAACCTTTTGCATGCATTTTGTATCATTCTAACTCTTTGGTCAAACTAAATTGACCAAAAATTTCCTATCTTTTCACTTGGTTGACTTAAAAATCTAAGGCATCCCCCTTCTTTTCCCCTCCCTAGTACTGAGTTTCCATTATGAACCTTTCAAACCACCTAACAACTCTGAACTAGGCCATTAACTTACATAATGTATAGGGTCAACCCATACCTACTAGGACAAAGCTATGGATTCTGCTCATTTCTAGCCTACTGGGTTGACTGGGTTGACCCAATGCTTTTTACCTATCGACCCCTTATATTTTCCTAAAAAGTGTATTTTTCTTTCTTTCTTCCTAAACCCTCTAAACCCATTTTTTGTCTTCATATTTTCTACCCCTAGAATCTAATTTTGTTTCATTTTGATATTTAGAAATGCTTAAAATTCAAAATTACTAAAAAAATCATTTAATTTAATACAAATTTCAAAATCTAGTGTGAGATTCATAGTTACATACTTGCAGTGCACCTATCGTCGCCTCTCGAGCCTCTCCCTATCTTGCCTATCATCTCTTCACAATCCTAGCTTATTTTATCCCAAGAACTCTCTGTTATCTCCTCTTAAAAATCAAAATAACAAATGAATTATCTTTTGCCCTACTTAAAAACACTTTTCAAAGTTCAAATCTTTTCAATTATTTTTCAATAGATTCTTTATTTTGCTTATATCTTTGTTTCTAATCATCCCTTTTTCAAACCATAAAATACGTTAGATTCATGATGATGTAGAGAATAATTTTCGCTACCATTTTCCTATATTCCAAAAATTTTGATTTTTGGTAATTTTTTTCACCAACTTCTACAGGTTCATCTAGAATTCTCTACATTGGACACATTCACATTTATTATAGTCTACTTATTTATCTATGACACTCAAGTAAGTTAAAGCTATGTATTTTTCAGTTTAGTCCTTTCATTTATCTTATTTTATACTTACTACACTT
Source organism: Torreya grandis (assembly GCA_037957365.1). Taxonomy (NCBI): domain Eukaryota; kingdom Viridiplantae; phylum Streptophyta; class Pinopsida; order Cupressales; family Taxaceae; genus Torreya; species Torreya grandis. The sequence continues at coordinate 183,377 of JARHVA010009311.1, forward strand.
TACTTAGCATCAACATTGTGTGTTATCATGTTCATTACGTGACACATGATGAAATTTGAGTGAGAAATATGTATACACATAATATTTTCAAACTTTTATTTATTATTGACACTTTGTATCTTATAGGAACATGTCGAGTCTTAATCTCTCTGAGTGCATGCCTTAAGGGGTGCACCAAGAAAGGGATGGGAAGACCATCGATGCTTTATAAGATTATTGTCCCTTTTGAAACTTCAATTTACACATTTGTCTCCTAAAACCATTTACCCTAAACTTATTCTCCTCAGTCCTACCTATTCTAGTCATTTTCTTCTTTCCATCCTCCTTTTCTTGCCTTAACTCCATTTTGGTTAGTCAACTATACTAGGTCAACTAGGTTGACCCAATACAATTTAGGGGTATTTTTCACTTTTAAGCTTGTTAGCCTTTTGGCCAACCTAGTTCAAACCTAGTCAATTATCCTTGAAAACACACTAGGTTGACTAGGTTGACCCTATACAATCGATGTTTCTAGGAGGATTGAGGGAAAGATCTATCTATATATACAAGTTCATTTCCCACCATTTTAAAAGAGAATAATTGAGAGAAAAGAAGTGTGAATGAACATCTACTTATTGACCACTCTACTTGAGGAATAAAGGTTAGGGTTCCATACTTTCTTTAGAGATACATATTTTGTCTTGTGGAAAAGTCTTTTGGATTCTTAGATAGATTGTGCAGCTTAGAGCTGATTTATCTTTGTTATCCTTACATAACATAATAATCTCTTACAAATTACTTGGCTAAGGGAAAGATTGAGGCTCAGTGGGTTTGTCTTCAAATGTAAGTATTCCTAACTTAATTTTTCCTTTGTAAAAGTAGATAGATAATGCACTTTTATTTTTCTCCCATGTATTAGGATTATGTATACATTGATGTGAGTATATTTCTTCTAATACATGTTTTTTTTAGTTTTTTTTATTATCTATTATTTCTAACCCCCACTTTGTGCCACAAGATTTGGTGTGCACTAGATTATATTTACTTCTTGTTATTAGAATAAGTGTATGCTTTAAACCTTAGGATTCCATTAGGTTTGTTGTGTGATTGTTTTAGATTGTAGGATTTAAAACCCTTCCTAGCATGATATGTTGTGACAAGTGATTCCCTGATTGGTTCTAAAGAATCCCCATATTATTCATGCTCTTGATTAATAAGTGTATCCCAATCAAAAGTGTAGGTATGCTCTATCTTCTCTGAGGTAGGATTGATGTATAGACATGATGCATTTTCGATTGCATACACATAACACTTAATTCCATCATGTAAAATTCTATGAAATTCACACCCACTAAATGATAGGTCACTTATCCTTGAGTGAAGGACCTTTTATGGAACTTGTGTGGGATAGAGATGATAATTAAATAGGATGGAAATTGAATAAAAAAATATGAAGTGACAAGATTAAACAAAAATAGAAAATTTTCCCATGAGTTAAACCTGTAGAATTTGAAATGTACATGAATATGCATTATTTCATTACTAAAACTTAAATAATAAAAAAACTTTATTATTTTTAGAAAAAAACTTCCATCATTAGTTTACTATGCACTAGATTACCATTTTATAAGTTCTCCCTAATTGGCCATCTAGTTACTATAGGTTAGCTACTAATCCTTGCAACTTATGACTTTTTCCATGTTCCTAAATACACCAAATGAGTAGTAATACCAAAACATTAATGAAAGTACATTATGAAAGCTTCATTTATAAAACACTAGTTCTAAATAAAAAACATAAATATATGCACATCATATTCATTAATACTATTTGATATGAAAAATATACAAAAGTTAAGTTTATATACTTAGGAATGGTAGGAGGGCATTATTAAAAGAGGTTTTAAGGAGTATTTTTAATATTATTTTTTAATTCATCACACCCCCAACTGAACTTGTTACTATTACTTAATCAAACTAAGCCTTTGCACATGGTATCATAATAGTCAAAATTCAAATGGTTATATTGTACTTTTCCCCTGGTTTATATAAAATTTAAAACTGTCTTCTATCCTCTTCTATTTCTTATCTTCTGTTACTTCATTGAGTTACTCTATTCCTTTAAATTAAGAGGTTGATATGTTATGGTCAACCAACTCCATCTCTTCCTTCTTACCACACCAATATATTTGGTGACTCTTTTGAGAGCTACCCTAAAATCATACCTTGAGAGTGGATCCTTTTTTTTTTCAATTAAGGGGTAAGCTCATCTATCTAACTAAATAATAATTTTAGGTTTATTGAGTTTTTTATATAATTAATATCAAGTATTGATATTTGGCCTTAATTCTTTCCATCCTAATTCTTGAAACAACCTTCATTTTATTCATTCATGCAATCTAATATGATTTTATCACATCTAGCCTAATATCCTCCCCTCTAATCATTAATGTGGTTTATTTATCTCTCTCATGATATTCATTGAATTAATCATGCCTTATTTTCTCATTAACAAGATAAGAATAAAATTATCTCAAAATTATGTCATCTAAATATGTGTTTGGATTCCATCATTGGTCATAAGGAACAACATATTTGTGTATATACAATTAAAATAATTAATTTTTATCTTTAGGAGTGTTATTGTTATATATTTAAAATAAGGAATGAGGTTGACTTACTTGTTTGGGATTTTAAAAATAGAATCTCATGAACTAAATTTTTAACCACTGCTCCTCAAGGTAGAAAACATACACTCTTGCAAGAGGTATATAATTCATTAGTTGCACTTTTGACTGAGTCATATTATACATTATCTTTCATTTTTAAAACTTATGAATCATCCTATTTGACCTTATTATTTAAATATTTATTTTCATCTCTTAATTGACTTAACTAATAGTGTCATTGAATCTTCATAGTATATAGCTCGACACCCCTTTTCATAAATAAATATTCCTAATTGAGTGATTCAATCTAAGTGGAATTGGATGAAAAAGTATTTTCCATTTGTCTTAAACCCATAAGAGACTCTTATATTACACTGTAATTTCTATGGGGTTACAAATTTCCACTCTCTACTTCTTCCACCCTAGCTAGTGTATCTATCCAATTCTTATTTTTCTTAAGTTCCTCAATGCATGTACAAAGGGTTTTAATTTTGCTTATGGATTCAATCAATTTCTATTTTTATTCCTAATTAGGATGATCAAATATTTCATGTTCTACCATTTACTCTTATTCTCATACCAAATTATCTTATTATTCATCTAGTGCCACCTATTCAGCTACCAAATTAGGTGAAGTAATCCAATATTCTATCTCTTCAAAGGATGGAATATTAGAGCTAGATGAATTAAAGTTTCCTTCATAATGATTGATTATAGTCTAACATTCCTCTACATTAAGTTCCTTCTCTTTCTCATATGATTTGAAAATCTCTACTTGAACAACAATAGGGATTAATGGAGTGTGTATATTTTTATTCTCCACCTAATCCCTTGAGATTATATTCTAGGAGAAAGTGGAGTTGGAAATTTGTTATTCTTATTAGATTTTGATGTAGAGGGGGTGTCTTTAGCCCTCTTATTGAATTTATCTTGATATTAAGAGGAATTATTCATTATTAACTTACTCATTCTTCCTCTATTAGTTATTTATATATTGAATTTTACCACACACTCTTCTACTTCCTCTATGGCCACTTCCGGTGCTTCAATATCAATTCCTTGATCTTCAACAATTACTTCTTATTGTTATTCTTCCAATATTTTTTTCATTTTCAATAAATTTTACCACTATAAGTTAGGTTTTTGGTCCCTCAAATGTCTTTTTACAATTATTTTACTTATATAATGATGGGACAAAAATGTTGGCTTCCCCTTTTGACACTTCTCTCCACCATCCTTCTTAGAATTATTGACTCAAATTTGGGTACATTCACCCTTATCCCATGCCTGATATGATTAAAGATCTTGAAGTGTACTACATACCACATTGAATTTATGATTTAACAAGTTGAATACTTAAAAATGTAAAGGGAAATTTCTTCAAAAAGTAGAAATGTAGAGGGAAATTTCTTCAAAAAGTAGGGTTAATGATGAACCTAGTGTACATTTGATGAATCCAGCTACTCTCCTTTTGTGAAAATTATATCCATGAATGTAGCATCAATGAAATTACTCTATAAATCTTCCCACGTATGAGGTATACTAGTTACCTCTTATATAAACTCTTCAGTTAAATCCACTTGTAATCTTTTAATAGTGGATACATCGTCCACAAACATTTTTTGCAAACTCATCGGAAATTTCATCATCAAACCATGTTAACTTATCAAATTAAACTAACCATATTAAAAAATGTTTAAAAAAATCAGTTTTATCATTAATCACATTAATTTTGTTGGTTCTCTTATGATCACATCACCTCCCATGTCTCTTGGTTGTATTTCTTACAATAAAGGTGGTTACTACCTAGTTTAGTAAAAATAAAGGGTTTTAGACTATGTGTTATGTGAGGTGTAATTGAAAAGGTTATTTATTTTTTATCCACTTAGAATATAATTTTAAATTTCATATATACTTCCAAAAATTATTACTTTTCCTTAATTACATGTTTAGGTGCTCATAGTGTCTTGTCAGGACATTATCCATATGAGTGTCACTTATTTCCATCACATAAAATTATATTAAATTCACACCCCACATCTCAAAGGTAAGTTATCCACAAGTAAAGGACAATTTATGTCACTTGTGCATGATGGATAAGATAATTAAACAAGATGGAAAGTGAGATGGAAAAGTATGATGTGATAGGAATATCCAGAAGGGGAAAAGTGTGCCATGGGTTAAACCCATATCATTGAGAATGTGCACAAATATGAATTACTAAATTAATGAAAGTGATTTAATAAAAAAACATGACTATTTTTTTAAAAACCTTCCATCATTACCTTACTATGCATTGGTTTAACATTTTCTATGTTTATATCATTCTAAATTATGTTTTATCTTAGATTGTTTTATATTATCTTTTCCTTTATATTTTTCATCTCCATTTTCCATGGAAACTACACTTCATTCCACATTTAAAAATTAAATTAAACTCCATTATCTCATTCTCTCATCTCTTTAGAGTCATTATTTTTCCATCTTATTTTGTAATTTTTTATTTTAAGCTATTATCATTTCTTATTCTTCTATTCTTCATGTTACTACTTCTTTATATATCCTAATATATCCCTTTACTTGCACCTAGTATTATTCCATTAATTTAATTTCTTTAAATTTTGTTCTCCTATCCTCTTTATTTTTTCTCTCTAATTTCTAATGTCTTTCTTTTATTTCTTTTCGCTTGATTTCTTTCTTTTATTGTTTCTCTATTTTATCTTATCTCATTTAGTTTCCTTATTTTCACTAATCCTTGATATAATATTTTATTAATTTATTTAATTCTTATTTATTCCATTTATACCTCCCAACCATCAATACCAATGTCATAAGGAAAGTATCCATATTTCATAAAACTAACATATTTCCTAAATTAAGCATAACTAAATAAAAAACCAATAATTTGTAAAATATATACTGACACATAATTCACTTTGCATTACTTCATAAGTGTTGAATACACTTGTCTATATGATAAATTTTTCTCAAGTCATGATACATTATTACAATTATTTTTTAAGATTAGATACATTACAAAATATCAATAGACACTTATTTTCTTTGTGACTATCTATTGATGTTCCTTTCTATGAGATGTGAGAAAGTAAAATCAATACAATGAATTATATTTATAGTTATTAGATGCTAAAATATGATGGTGAGCTTTTGCAGTTCATCTTTTATTCTTATTATTCTAATGAATAATCTATTCAACATGTATAATATAACATAATAGGAGATCTTATTTCCTAATGTTCATAGTATTAATTTTTATTTAGAATGGGCATATTCACATTATCTATAATATAATAACACTATCAATTAATAATCCAATAGTCCTATATTTTTTATAATGTACATGTTCTACACAAGATAGAAATATTGGATTCATAATTGATAATATTATTTATATACTTGACATGTGTAGAATGGGCATAAATGAGCACTTATTTCTCAATGTTCATAATATTTTTATCATGTATAGAATGGATACATTATCTTTCTAAAAAAATTAAGAAAATTATCAATTAAGAATTTAATATTATTATCTTATGTAGAATGGGAACTTACCCATTTTACACAAGATTAGACTATTGGACTCTTAGTTAATAATGGTCTTATTTTTTTTAGAATGGAAAGGTGCCTATTTTTAATATAATATACCTATATATAATAGGGAATAATATGAGAACTTATTTATAAGTTCTCGTAACATTTTTAATTTTTGTAGAATGGGTACATGCCCATTCTACACAAGATAAGAACATTATCAATTGATAATAAAATGGTCTTATTTTGTGTAGAATGGGCACATGGGTGCCCATTCATAAAAAAAGATAATAACATTATCAATTATGAATCCAATATTATTAAGTTATGTATAATGGAAACATTCCCATTTAAAAAAAATAAGACTATTATATTCTATTTCGATAATGTTATTATCATTTTTAGAATGGGCATGTGCCCTTTCTTAATATACTATACTTATGTATAATGGGACATTATATGAGCACTTCTTAATATTATTATCTTGTGTAGAATGGGAATATAGCCATTATAAAAAATAAAATAACATTATCAATTAAGAATCTAGTAATATTAACTTATATCAAATGGGCACATGTGCATTCTAAACAAGATAGAAATATTAGATTATTAATTGATGATATTCTTAATACACTAGACTTGTCTAGAATTGTGCATAATATGACACTTCTTCCTCAATGCTCATAATATTTTTATACTGTGTAGAATGGGCACATACCCATTTTAAACAAGATAATAAAATTATAAATTTAGAATATAGTAGTCTTAGTTTATGTATAATGATAAAATATACATTCTACATAAGATAGAAATATTAGATTCTTAATTGATAATATTCTTAATATACTAGACCTGTGTAGAATGGGCATAATAAGAACACTTCTTTCTTAATTCTCATAATAGTTTTTTCACGTGTATAATGGTCACATGCATACTCTAAAAAATATGATAACATTACCAATTATGATTCGATAGTCTTAGCTTATGTATAATGGGCACATGCCAATTATAGACAAGTTAAGACTATTGGATTATTTATTAATAATATTCTTAATATACTAGACTTTTGTATAATGGGAATAATATAAGCACTTATTTCTCAAATATCGTAATATTTTTATCTTTTGTATAATGTGTAGATACACATTATAAACAAGATAAAAATATTATAAATAAAGAATCCAATATTCTTAGTTTGTATAGAATGGGCACATGCCCATTCTAGGAAAGATAGGACTATTGGATTATTAATTGATAATATTATCAATATACAAGACTTGTGTAGAATGGAACATAATATCATAACTTATTTCTCAATTCTAATAATAGTGTTATATTTTACTGAATGGGCACATGTCTATTATACACAAGATAGGAATATTGGATTCTTAATTGATATATTTTTAACATCCTATAACTATATATAATGGGTATAATATAAGCACTTATTTATCAATGTTCATAATATTTTTATCATGTGTAGAATTAGTATAATATAAGAAGTTAATTTTGGGCCTTAGCCAATGCTTATATTTTTCTATCTTGTGTAGAATAGGCACATCTCAATTCTACCTAGGAAAATAATATTATCAATTAAGACAACAATTTTCTTAGCTTGTGTAGAATGGGCATATTCCCATTACACACATGATACAAAAAATTATTCATACTTGATTATATTATTAATAAAATAAACCTATGTATAATATGCATAATACGATCACTTTTTAATCAATGCTCATAAAATTCTTATCATGTATATAATGGGCACATGCTCATTCCAAAAAAGTTAAGAATATTATCAATTATGAATCTAATAGTCCTTGTTTGTGTATTATGGGTACATGACCATTGTACACATGACAATACCATTAGATTATTAATTGATAATATTATGAATACACTAGATCTATGTATAATAGGAAAGCATGCTCATTCTACATAAGTTTATTAAAAAAATATCAATTAAGAATCCAAGCTTCTTATCTTGTGTATAAAGTAGGCCTATGCTAATTAATAAATACTTTTAGGTTGACAGAGGAGATGAAGATATTATTTTAAATGTTGAAATGTGATGGTATAACTTAAAATAATAAATATTAACCTTATTTTACATCCTATGAATACAAATTTAAAGATGTTTGATTAGTATTATAGCTTAAATCAATAAATATAAATTGTATGCTATAAGTAATGATTGCAAATTTAAAGAGGAACAAGTACTATTTTTAAAAAGAAAATGAATTTATTACGTTTATTTTTCATAAAAATAAAATTCATTTACATAAGAATGAGAAGCCAAAAGAAAGTAAAAAATTAAATAAAAGAATTATATCTATAAATAATCATTTAAGGGTAGACTAAAAAATAAATCCAAAATATCACAAGGTATATATTACATATTTACTTATAATGATTTTAAAATTCTGCATTCGATGTTTTAGAGCAAGACGTCATAACTATAAAAGAAATAAGTTTAAAATAAGTTATTTTTTCATAACACTACATTTTAAAATAGATAAAATTTAAGTCAATGGAAAATAAAGTTGGAACTTAAGAAAGGATATATAAGGAGATTACACAAGGACTTAGTTTTTGATAAAAATTTTTTTATGAAAATATATTTTTAGATAGACAAGAGTCAAGACATTGAAAAATAAAGTTAAAACTTAAGAAATAATCTATAAGGAGATTATACAAGGAATCGATTTATGATAATTGCTTTTTTGGAAATTGAATACATTTGTAGATATATGAGAGTCAAATTGGTGGAAAATAAATCTAAAACAGAGGAAATGATCTATAAAGAGATTACACATAGGTAATTTCAATTTCTATTTTTATGTGAATATTGTAATCAATTTTAATTATAAAAAGGAAGCCAATGTTTAAGTGATATTAAAATTGATATTTAAATTTAAAAATGGAATGCATATTATGTGTCATTATTGTGTATATATATTTTAAATAATATATAAGTAAAAAATTAAAAAAACATGGTTATATATGTATTTCCTCTCTTTATACTAACTAAATTTGATGTTTTATTTCTTATTCTTCATGCCAATTTAATAAAATAACTTGATGTTGTATATATTCCTATTTTTTGGCATTACTATCTTTTTCCTATATCGCTCAGTATGGTATTGCTATCTCTAATCGATGTTGATATCCCTCAAACTCATTTATCTTTTTATTTTTGTCACATTGATACTAGTATGCTACCTTTCTATGTGGTATTTTCACCAACGTTTGAAAATATTTTCATATCTGTTTATCTATCATGTGATTTTTTTGCTTGCTCCAAAACAATCTAAAAAAGGAAACCCAAATAATTCAATACTAAAAAATTCATAATGTATCTGACTATGAACAAATGTCACCCAAAATGTTAGTGTGGTATTTTCAACTTTTGAAAAATACCTTTTACATTAATTACCACATCAATTTTCAAATTTAAAAAACACCTGCCATAAACTTATGAAATTAAAAATATAGTATCATTGTCAATATGTTAGATTTGCATTGAATTTTTTTGTTCGATAACATTTGTCAATACAATAAGATTTGAGAGTCGTTTGTTCGTAATTTTGTAATTTATGATATAATTTGAACATCTAATCTAGTACATAAAATCTATTTGAAATGTCCACAAAATAAATCCAATCTTGTGGAGTATTGTCTTGATTAAAAACATGTCAATGTTAAAACCAAGAAAAATAAATTAATATTCGATGTTATTTTTCTTCTTTGAAAATTACATTACATTACTTTCAACTGGTTTTAGACATTTAACCACATAAAATTTTATACTAATTCAATGATTACATAGGAATACAATTATTAATTTTAAACCATTATATTCTGATAAAATTTCCATTTTTATTATTGTTAAAATTAAATAGTAATACTCTTCATCTGTCTAAACTATTACTGATAGTTAAACTTAATTTTTAGACAATATGGAAAATATGTTGTGTGAAATTATATAGGGTATATTAATAAAAATTGAACCATTGAAAAAGTTAGGTGTCAAATCTCATTCTATTTTGAAAGTCATAAAGAAAGAGTGTTTATTTTTCTTTGAATAATTCCATAATTTAAAGAATTAATATTAGTTAAATGTACTTAACCTCAATTACGGGATCAACTATAAGATTTGATGAACATTATTTTTATTTTGATATAATTTTTTTTAAACAATTATAAATTGTAATCGTTATTATTTAATTAAAAATAAGTTGAAAAATAAATTGTAGTTAAACATGAATCAATTGAAGTTTAAATATTATTTTGAATTATGTTTTAATTACAATTTATTTAACCACATAAACATCTAAATTAAATTGACAATTAAATAGGAATAAAATTAATATTTTTTTACCTTATATACATATAAAATTTTCACTTCTATTTGTGTTTAAATTAAATAAGAATAAGATAATAATATTTATCTTATCTTATGCAAAATAGGCTTAAGCAGGCCATTGTACAACATATAATAATAATAATAATAATAATGATCATATCTTATGTGGAATGGGCTTAATTGATTATGTAGAATGGGAATAATTAATAGTTTAGAATGGGTATGTACATTCTAATCATATCATAAATATATATTATATGAATATTAGGAATGAAAACTATCTATTCTAAACAAGACAATAATATTGATCGTATATTGTGTTAGAAAATGAGCTTAACTGCTAATATTATTAATATCTTATGTAGAATGTCCACTTTCCCAATCTAAACAAGATAATAATAGTGATCATATCTTATGTTCATATAACCCATACTTCAAGTTGTGAGTTCTTAGTTTAATGTCTGAGATAGTTTTGATGTATACAAGGAGAAAATTATATCTTCATTTAGATTAACTTACGTTTATTTAATTAAGCATGAATAAAAAAACACCAATAACACATAATACAAATAATTACACATGATTTAATTCTCATTAATGCATGAAGAATAAGTACACATGTCTATATCATGCTCAGTTTGATATATAAGTTTCATTTCCATAGAATTTATTGTTAATATAAAATACAATATAAAATTTCAACACACATCTTTTCCTTGTGCATATACATTTCTAGTCTTGTATGTGAGATGTCATGAAGTAAAATATATACCATGAACAACATTTATAGTTGTATGATTCTGTAGATTAACCATCTATGATGTACTTATATATTCAATACAACATTAAATAATTCCCCAAACACTTGTTACATAATGAGTATAATTGATAATATTTTTAATATAATGTGTGTAATGGGTGTGTGCCCATTCTACATAAGATAAGAATATTGGTTCTATCTTGTGTTACAGGATGGACATAATTGATAATATTCAATATTCTTAACTTGTGTTACATAATGGACTTGATTGATAATATTAAATATTCCTATCTTGTGTTAGAGATTGAGATTAATTGATAACATTTTTAATATCTTGTGTAGAATTGACATGTACTCATTATACACAAGAAAAAAAAATTGTGTAAGAGGTCAATATTATTATCTTGATGTCATGGAGAATGGGTAGTTTCCCAATCTATATGATACTAAATATCTTTGATTTATGTATAATGAGATTAATTGATAATATTTTTCATATTTTGTGTAGAATAAGAATATGCCCATTCTTCACAATATATTAATAATGTTATAAATTAATCCCATTTTACACAAGATAATAATGATCATGTGCCCATTAAACTAAATATGATAATATTATTTTCTTTGTAAGAGGTTTATATTTTTAATTTGATACCCTGTAGAATAGAAAACTTTCCAATCTACATGACAAATATATTTATCTTGTGTAAATTTAGATTAATTGATTATATTCTTAATATCTTGTGTAAAATAGGCACATGCCCATTCTTCACAAGATAATAATCATATTATTAATTAAGTCTATTTTACATAAGATAATAATGGGTATGTACTCATTCTACACAAGATACATTTATCGACTTCTTTGTAAGAGGTCAATATTCTTATCTTGATGTCATGTAGAATATAAAGTGTCAAATATATTTAAATTTTGTATAATTATGATAACTGATAATATTATTAATATATTGTGTATAATGGTCACATGTCCATTATTCACAAGATATTAAGAATATTATTAATTAATCACATTTTACACAAGATAAGAATTGTCATGTACCCATTATACATAATATAAGAATATTGGTTTCTTTATAACATGATAATATTATTATCTTGATGCCATGTAGAATGGGTAGCTACTCAATCTACATGTTAAATATCTTTATCTTGTGTAGAATGGGATTGAATTATAATATTATTCACATTTTTCATAAGATATTAAGTGTTGACATAAAACCTACATAAAATTGTGAATTCATAGTTTGTTGTTTCAAATAACATTGATGTTTACATGTAGAGTCATATAAGATAAATGAATATTTATTCCATTAATCATGCATTAGTAAATATAACATTGATAATACATAACATAAATTAATATACAAAATTCCATTTGCATTAATGTATAATATATGAGTAAATATGAGTGTTCAGTATATGGGGATTATTTCTCTTACAATACATTCCAAGACTAAAGACAATCCTACTCCTCAATAGAGGTATGTTTCCTTCATGTCTATTTATTTCCATAGAATGTCATGAATTATGATAGATCCCACATAATACATATAAATATTGTGTATTTTCATGGTATAAACATAGGCTTATGTGGTGTGGCATCTATGCTATATTTTCTAATGAATAATATTGGTAACATTATCCCCATACTTAACCTTTGTCTCATCTTCTAGACAACCCAAAAATGAAGACTTTTACAAAGCTTAAGGATTTGTACATTATTTTAGAAAGTGTTGATGTTTTCCAAGTATCTCCACCTCAAAACATTTTCATTTCGTAATGTAGCCAATTTTCTATTGTGATATTTTCTAAAACTGAATATTTTTACATATAAAATTGGTAATATTGGTTAGTGTAAGATGGTTGGAAATTGGGTTGTATGAAGTCTCAATATCCTTAGTGAATAATTATAATTTATACATGAATTGGTTTAGTAGATTACCAGATTTAGTGAGATTACAGATCAAATATGCACATTGATCATGTTTGCATAAAATTGATCATTAAAAATTCAAAATTCATGCCCTTTTTGTGTCATCTAGATCCTTTATAATATATAGCAGGGGATGGTCTACTTGAGTTCCTCCTCCAAAATATCTAATTATTTATTTTTTACTAATTTTCCACTAACCATCCTAGTGTGGATTCAAAGTATGTTGTGGCATCTAATATTATTTTATGAAGAGAAGCAATGTATGTCTTAAGTGTAGTCCTATGATGTGTGTACTTGGTCAATGGTTGTGTATTTTTTTTAATCTTTAATTCATATACAACAGTGGTCCATATATTCTTATTACTTATTTCTGATAATTATTGATGTTTGACCAAAATTTTCACTCTCTTCTTCAGTCATTGTTATAGGGGAAATTTTTAATCTGATTCATATTATGGTTTGGTGTGGAAGATATCTTGAATGATTTTTTATATTTCATATTCTATAAGAACACATAATTGCAACAAGTCATGATTCACACTTTCCTGAAACACAAACCCCAAGTGTTACTTTTTGCATGGGGGATAAATTATCTAGACATATCTTGATCCCTTGTGGTGTGGATTCATAAATTTTTGGAGATAGCAAAATCTTCTTCACCTTTACATGTTTGGAAAAAAAGTACTTAAGCTTAGTGAGGGAGTATTATGGAGTGAAGAACTATATAGGTAGAGTGGATTGGGAAGTGGAAAGTGTGGTTGTGGATTATATAGGGATAAATGGTGGAGTGAATTGGGATGAAGGGAGGGATGGTGGTATTTGTAGTGCCACCTATCTTGTGTATGTTACTTTTATATAATTCTATTTTTAATTTTCTTCTGCTACTTATTTTTATTTGGTGGCTTCCTTGACCACTTGTTTTTTTGGTATCTTATTTCATTGCCTTTTTTTTAATATTTTTTGGCTATGAAAAATTTATTGGATTCTATTGTCACTTTACTCTTGGCCTATTCCACAAATTCAACTACCACTTTTGTTTTGTGATTTATGTGGCTTCATTTGCCAATTTATTATTTTCTTGTTCTACTTTGTAGATGAAATCCTCTACCACCTTTTTCTTCTTTGATTCTTCCTTATTGCTCATTTCATTTTTTGCCCATTCTTTTTCCAATTTTTATAGGCAAATTTTTTCTTTTTCTAATTTTTCATTTTCTTATTTATGTTCATGTTTATTATTATTCTAGACCACTAAGGCCTTCTAATATTTTTATTTGGATGTGTCTTCTTCTCATGATTTTGTCTCTATGGATTTATATTATTACACCACCTCTTTCTTGGACTTTTTATCTTCCTTTTTTTAATTCTAGTTCCTCTTGATGTGCTTTGGCCAATACGATTGTTGTAACATTTTAAGATATTTCTACTATTTTGAGTTTTCTTAAATTTATTTAAGGCTCTTCTTCTTCTATTATGTCTTCATTTTTAGTTTTTTATATATGTGTTTTGACTTCTAAGATTATTTTTAGTTCGGAATGATCAAATCAGACTCTTCTTCCTTTTTATTTTTTTCTTTTTATAAGGGGACTAAAATTGATTTTTCACTATTGATGTGTTCTTAATATTTTCATGTCTTCAATTTGTGGTAACTTGTGGCCTATTATCTCTAAATATTTACCTTCTAATTATTTAGTGGTGATGACTTCTCCCATTTTATACGGTTGTGCTTCTTAATTGAAAGGGTCAAAAGTCATCCCTAGACTTATGATATTTTTTTCTAATTTTTCATCCTCTTCTTATTCACTTTTGTGGTTGTTGCCTATGGGTTAAGACTATGTTTTGACCAATAATTATTCACTTTTTAGGTTTATATTTGGTATTATTAGTCACTCAATGATTTTTAGGAATGTATGCATCACTGCAAGGACTTGATATACTTATTCATCTAAAATAATGTATGGAGTAGAGGTAAAAATTATAAATGGAGCATAATGGGCATGAAAGATAAATTTAGTGTTTACTACAAATAAAAACTCATCTAAATATGATTGATGACCTATGTTAACACATGCGCTCTGGTAGTGAATTTATTCTAGAGAGCATCCCCCCATTGAGAAAAATAGTGCCAGTTTGACCTTTATTTTGATGGTATCCATATATGTCTTTATTTTTTCTCTTATTATTTTATCGTGTGCCTATTCAAAATTTCCATCTATCCTAGGTAGGGTATTGGTAAAATAAATGTCAAATAAATGAGTAACGATCTAAATCAAAATTCAAGCTTATCACATTTTATTTTTTCAGATTTGTCATTAAATTATGAGTCAAGGAAGCCTAGCATAGATTTTATTTTGTTTTTAGTGATATCATGTCGAAGGATATAATCACATTTTTCAGGATCGAGACATCCTCCTATTTGGTGAAGTAGTCCTTCCACACCACCTAATTCATACATATCTTAATATTGGTGTTTTGATGGAGGAAATTATGATTCCTTATTTATTATAGTCAACTCCTAAACATTGTGTGGCATCCTGTGCTTTGGAAAACCATTTTTTCATATTTATTAATTTTATGTCCATTATTCATCCACCATTTAATGTGTTCAATGTCATCAGTGGTAATGTGGCATGGTTGGTATAATAAAAATATCTTGTTATGTATTTCGTTGAATTATTTTTAATTCTTATGGTAGTATAATGGGAACTTTAACCAATCATCTAATTTCATGTGAGAAATTATGCTATAGTTTTTGGTCTATTCCCATGTGACATTTTCTATATTTTATCTAATAATTTCAATGTGATCAACATCCATCCATGTTTGATTAGTATTTGTAAATTTTCATGAATGTATCTGAAAGTATCCTCAATATTCCCCACTTTGTAGGGAATGGACAAAAATTACCCTTGAGAGTTGGGCATGAGTACATTAAGTGATACATGGTTGGCCTTTAGGAATAAGTGCTTCTTCTAATAAATGATTTTGGAGTTACCATTGTTGTCTTAATTTTTTGGTTGACTATTATAATTGTGTTATGTGGTATAAATATTTTGACAAAGTTTACAGATTCATGATCTCAAGTTATAAATTTTTCCTTCCAACATATGTCATTAGTTGGTGTAAATGTGGATAGGACGTATAATATTTTCCAAATATTTTTGGGATTGTACCATCTAACATTTTATGAAACTATAGATATATCAAAACATTTTAGAATTTGAGTCATCCCTTTTATTTATTACATTAATTTCTAGTACCACTTGGTGACACATCACATTGTTGTAATAAATTTTAGTTTTTATATTTACTTATGGTTGAATTTACATAAGGACATGTGACATGATCATGCATAGTAATATTTTTGCATACTTATGTTACCTAGTTTTATGCATAGATGTGTAAACTATGAAAGAAGACATGTGGAATCCTTTCCCATAGTCATATCCTCATAATAGTTTATAATTCATCTTCTTTGAACCCTACTCTTTGATAATATGATAATAATATTAATAAACTAATAACATAAAATATTTAAAAAATAAAGTTAGGTTGATGCTCAAAACCATGCAGTGATATTTTATGCAAATAAGTGGGTCTCCATTTTATTTTTTATTTTTAAATGGAGATGTATTGGTAAAAAATAATTAATAATATATTCCATGTTTCTCAAATTACTCATGTCTTATTTATAATGGGCATGTGTCCACTGTACATAAGATAGGAATATTATCAAGTATTAGAGGCCAATGTGGATGTGGATATTACATAAAATATTATAATATTGGCTTATTATTTGATAATGTAAGTAACATGGCCTATATTATTAACTTGTGTATTCTACACAACATAAGAATATAGGCCTATGATGTTCATATTATTCCTATCTTGTTCAAATTGGGCATGTGCCCATTCTACACAATATACAAATAATATCAATTTTCAAATAAATTAATCTTGTGTTTAATGGATTTAATTGATAATATTCTTAAGATATTGTGTAGAATGGGCACATTCCTATCTTGTTCAAATTGGGCATGTTCCCATTCTACACAATATACAAATAATATCAATTGTCAAATAACTTAATCTTGTGTATAATGGATTTAATTGATAATATTCTTAAGATATTATTAGAATGGGCACATGCCCATCCTTCACAATATATTAATAATACTATCAAGTATGCCCATTTTACATAAGATAATAATGGGCATGTTCCCATTCTACACTAGATAATAATATTGGCTTGATTGTAAGAGGTAAATATTCTTATCTTGATGTCATGTAAAATGGATAACTACCAAAAATGCATGTCAAATATATTTATCTTATGTGGAATGAAATTAATTGATAATAATATTAATATATTATGTAGAATGGTCACATGCCCTTTCTATTGATGTGATTTTTATTGCACCACAGGTCTTAGGTGTTTTCACATTCTCATCTTAGTAATATGAGAAAAATCCAGACCATGAGTTGTAGGTTTAGGATATCTTATATAATATTCTGAAAATAGATATGAGGTCATGAAAATGTTACTACTCATAGATTTTAAAACCTTTGTATAAAAATTACATAGATAATAGGAAGTTTGGTCACTCTTTCTAATACACAAATTAATGGTAGAAGACATATACACTTACATGTTAGATTGAGTGAATAAATAAACATTAATGGAAAAAGAGGTAGGGTAGAGAACAAGTTATTAAGGATTTTTGATACTTATTTATTTCATGGATGATTTATAAGTCTATTTAAATAGCTTCTTCTAGATATCCATCTTTTCCTAAAACTCAAGCATAACTAATATGGCAAAAGGTCTAAAGGAAAAAATTTAACCAACATAATCCCTACAAAACTATCTTAAGGATTAATAGTCATGAAGATTGTTATTGAACACATATTGTATAACCATTTAGATAAATGATACAAATTATAGAAATAAATTAGGTTATATAACATATCAGCCTAAAAATACATATGTATAATGATCAAGACTCATATCATCATCTAATAAAGTAATTAGTATTCAAAAACTTAAACTAATATTTCAAAATATAAAAAAATGACCATGAACTTTTTTATGATTTCATTGAATCTTCTTAGTTATTTACTAGGAATTATGACCATTTAAAAAAATGGAATCTATATAATTCATTAAGGTAAACAATTCGTTCCCAAAAAGAATATGCCATAGCTAGAAATGTAAAAAATATAGTTAAAAAGGGATAAAAGTCATGATAATAGAAAAAAAGAGGTGACCCATCCATGAAGTTCAAATACTCAAATTTATTTAAAAACATGAGGCCTTCCGTGTCCTAATTAAGGGATTCCTTTTGACTTTTTTTGTCATTTCTACTCTAGCTACTTGTTCTTTATGGAATATCCATATTACATTCCATAATTGGTAATATTTAAGGTACCTTGGCAGGTTTTGTCTTGGTGATATATTCTATGAGAATAGGCTAAAGTACACCATCTAGAGGAGTGTGACTAGGGACACTAGTATAAGAGGGTCCAACTTGAGACAGTGGCTAAACTAGAAGACTAAGCTTTTATAACCCTTTGACATGCTCGATAATCTAGCTCAATATTAGATATGTTGATTATGGTTATCCTAAATAGTACCTTAGTTTTGATTATCTTGGCTTCATGATTGGAGAGGAAAGTGTGGATAGGTCCCTTTAAGGTAGTGGAAATATCATCCTTATCTTTGGAATAACCAACTAAATATATAACATTCTCTCTATCTTTTTTGTTGGCCTCCCTAGATTTGTTTCCAGACTATGACATGAAGTTAACTAATATGATAGATAATTCCATGGAGTCCAGTTGTCCATCTAGCTTGAATAGAGACATAATTCCTACCTCATAAAATAATTACATAATATATTGAATGCCATTGGAAACATGGTTCATTATAAATTTCATCACCCTATCCCACACGGCAAGTGAATTATTCATATGGATCATCCACCCCTAGCTCATTCCTATGTCATAAAGAGTCAAGAGATATCTCTATGATAACATTTCATTTCTGATATATTTGGCAAGGTGTGACAACTTGATCTAAAAATTGAGGAATGCTCATAAAACTGATTCACCTTGACCTACCATAGAGTGTTGTTTTTCTTGGATTGCTAACACTTAGACATCATGTCATAAAGGGAATATAATGCTCCATTTACATCAACATCAATGTTATTTATGGATGTTTCCATCATTGAGGTTTTTAATATCTAAACTTTATAATTCATGCCTTATACGATTATCTTTACTACATCCCTTGTAGCATAAATTTTTGACTCGGGGTTCTCAAGCCATTCATCTGATTTACCTAACCATCCATTAATTATACTAGTTATGAAAATATGTCTTATTATACCACATGGTAGGTAGGGTGTCTAATATATTCCACCTTCTTTTTGGTCACCCTCTTTAGCTTCCCTAAAGGATTATAAAATTTGAGTTTGACCTCAAGTTCCTCAGTGACCACCATTTCTACTATTTGGTCCTGTGTGAGTTAAATGTATTATGTGAAATTGGTTCCTTAAAATGACATGTTGGTAGTATATGAGGGTGGTTTTTAATT
Organism: Torreya grandis; assembly: GCA_037957365.1. Classification (NCBI taxonomy): domain Eukaryota; kingdom Viridiplantae; phylum Streptophyta; class Pinopsida; order Cupressales; family Taxaceae; genus Torreya; species Torreya grandis. Next base: position 203,254 of record JARHVA010009311.1, read on the forward strand.
TGAATTATGATTTATAGGCCTAGTATTAGGTGTGAAATGGTCCACAAACATAAATGTTGTGTAATAATTTGGAGTGAATGTGGGTGAAGGGGAAGAGAATGTGATGGGGAAAGGTAGACATGGATGAAAGAGTGAGTGAAATAAAAACCAAATTAGGAGTGGGAATAAATATAAGCACTGTGACTTTGGTGACCTAAGGTAATTTCACTTATTTCCATTTAGATTACTTTGCCTCAATAATTGGGAATGATTTTTAAGGGGTAGGTCTTTTCATGATGGAAAACATGGAATATGTCAACCCTAAGGATAAATATATTGTCAATACTAGAGTCTTTTGACCAATGTATTCTATAGTGAAAATGTTTAGTGGAGTGGTGGTCATGGTAGTGTCATAAATGATGGTGTCCATTATTTGTGTAATGTGAGATGAGTGTGGTGAGGTGGTAGTAGTGACCAAGTTGTCAAAAGTGGAACCCTAAAGGGTATACCTAGATGAAGTTGTCTCCATAGTGGTATTTATGGTAATTTGAGTTGTCACTACTTGAGGTGTAGACAAGGAAGTGTTAGTATGAGATTGGGTGGTAGAAGTGCTTTGAGTACGAGGAGCCATAGTCTACCTAACATAAACTGAATGAATGGGAACAAAAGTGCATATAATAGGGACATATTTCAATGTAACTTCCACAACAATAGTCTCATTCTAGGAACAAGTGGAAGGGATGTCAAATGGAAAATATTATAAGATATACATGGAATGATATGGATGAGGATTTGATTGAGCCTAATCTATGACTACTTTGACTAAAGGAATAAAAACATTGGGTATATTGACAACTAAAATAAATGAAATAAGGGGAAGGGAAACCATAATATGAAATAACTCTTGAGAGATTGTAAAAATGGAATTATTTGGTGGTGGAGGAAGGCCTCAAATCACTTATTACTCAAGGAGGACTTAGTACCATGTTTCTCTTCCTTTTTGGATAGGGAGTTCTCAGTCTCTCTTTTATTTGACCTAGCCAAAGGGTTTTCATTAGTACTAACACAATACCTACATGTACCACTCTCCCACTCACCTCTTCAATATACATGAAATTAACATATGCACAGTCATGTGGATGTGTATTATACCTATATATTGATGTAACCTTCCCTTTTAAGGTGTTTATTTATACCCTAAATCTCCATGTTGGGTCCCAATGATGAAGATCATGCTCATTTAAATTTAATGAGCATTTGTGATTTTCTATTGGACTAAACTCATCCCATTTTGTAATTTTTAAATGACCAAATTTATAGGGAAATAATGGAAATGGATCATACTTATTCTCCATATATATTATACCAATTCCATGAAGGATATGGTATACTATATCTTACTCTACCAGTTTGCTTAGGAAAAATATGGATAATATGAGGGGAGACACGAATGAGCCTTATATTTTAATGATGATATAGTCTTGATATAAATAAAAAGACCCCATACATTTAATTGAATTATTCATCCCATAAGAGAGCTTGGGCATGGGATCTTCATAGATGTCTTGGTATATTGGTGGATAAAAATAATTGAAAATCCATTCATGTGATGCTTAAAATTATAGATAAACATGTTTTGAAAGTGATTAAGGACTAAGAATCCCAAATATGGAGTCCATGATGTAATATTTTGGAATATGAGTGTGTAATCTTGGGCATCCACCAAGTAGGATATCATATACAAATGATCACATCTCAACATTCCAGAGAGTTTCTACTTTGGGTTAGTTGTGAGGACCTCTCCTAGGATTGGGATTTACTTATCATTAATGATCATGGATAGAAGAGAGACCTAATTTTTGCTAACATGGGATATATACTAGGCACCAAAGATTCTATTGATTTGGGCCATCCCTATTTGGACAACCAACTTAAATTAATATATATGGATATTTTCAAATTCTTCTCTGTTAATCAAGTGGTATGGTTATTATTCCTATTCATTCAAAACCTCCCAGAGCTTGTTATTGGTAAGCCAATTAGAAACACACTCATGATTTTAACAAGTCACTAATGGGGGAATCATATATCATCACTTGAAATCTATTATATCCAAAAATTTGATATTATTTTGGTTTTTTAATGAAAATATAAAGTTTTTTGTATGACTGGATTTAACAAAGACATTTTGAAATAGGTCTATGTAGGGCATTACTCCCAGTTTAGTTGAAATCAAATGGATTCCAAATAGCTTCATAGTTATCAAATCATATTGTTATGTTATGTTTTCCATAGTGGGGATCTCTTGAAGCATGAATGGTTTGGATCTAAAAAGTTAGTCATAAAGGGCACTATAATGAATAAACTACTAAGTTAGTGTTCCTTGAATGAACACAATGTACAAAAATATCTAGGTAATCTCATTCATGAATAGATTTCCTACCATGGTTTTTTATAATTCCATAGCTCCTCTTGATGTAATGTGCCTTCTCTTTAGTTCTTGTAAGAAGGTAAATAATCAGTAGTAGGATTTTTGTTGAGAAATGGATATTTGGGGAAACTTGGTATTCATGTGGATTTAATGTTAGTGTGGTTAGAATTAATTCAAATATTTCTTTTCATTATGCATTTGATTTTATTTATATTTTCCATAATTTAAAGTGGCATCATTATCATTTTGTTTGTCCATTATACCTTCACTAATTAGGCCCATTTAATGACTTATCAATTATAGTTAAATCATGTGATTTCAATATGTGTCCTTATTTAATTGGTTTAGAATATGTGGTCTTTAGTCTCTATATGTTATTTATCATGTGTATATTATTATGTGGCTAACCCATTCACAATTTTTGTTTGATCATGTGGATCTTCCTCTTATTTAGTTTGATGTTGTTTTAGTGTTAACAAATTATAAGTACATATGTTCTATGAATCCTATAAGTTTGTGTCTGACAATTTTACTAAGGGATGCATGTCATGTTGTCACATTTTTGAAGTCATGTGCTCTTTGTTTGATCATGATAAGACCCTACGAGTATGTATAGGTGTGATATCAAGACACAATGTGTAAAGGTGCATGGTCATAGTAATATGTATCTTAGAAATTTTGAACATAGATGTGTGAGGATGTAAGGAAGATACATGTGGCATATTTTCACTTAGTCACATCATCACATACAATTATAACTTAGTCATTATGATCATTTCTCTATGATAGTTTAATAATAAGATATGTGTCACAAGGCTGGATAAGTTTAGCCTCATGTCTTACAGTGCATGTTTATAGGAGATAAAAATACCTAGTTATTAATAAGGTCCAATAAAACTTAGAGATAATTATAAATAGACTATAAATTTATAGTCTTCTCTGTGAGATGATACAAATTACAATAGATATTGAAAATAATGTTTGTAGTTGTTTGATGCTGCAGTATCGTTGTAAGATTTTGTAATGTAATTTTATGTCCAATACCCCACTGAAATATCCTTCCAATAGATTATGATATAGAATGGCCCTAATTGATAATATTTATAATATCTCATGTAGAATTTCCATGTTACCATTCAACATAAGATTTGACTTTTGACCCTAGCTTTTTTTATATAAGGGGATTAATTGATGATATTAAATATTCCTACCTTCTGTTACATAATGGGATTAATTGATAATATTCAATATTGAGAAGTATAGATAATACCATGAGTGACTTTTTTAGTTTTTGGATGTTTTGGTATAATCATGTACTTATATAGTTTGCTATTATATAAACTACAAGGAATAATCCTGCCAACATCACCAAAATATTTAATATTTTTCTCATCCTTGAGACAACCAAAATGAAGAATCCTGTAGAGATTTATGTAATTGTACCTAGTTGTAAAAAATGATATTTCTTGGTGAGTAACTTAGCCTCAAAATATTTACAGTTAGTGAAATATCCATTGGATTGTTGTGTTTTTTATTCAAAATGAATATTCTTTTGCACCATGTCAAAAAAGTCATTTGGTGGAGGTTGATTTTCAATCATTTTGTAGAAAGTATCTATATTTGTGGCCACTTGATCCAATTTATCCATAAAATTATTGATTATCCCTCCATCTTCCTCAAGATTAGTAATGGTGTGGGACCAATGATCCTACTTGGCACATAATTGATCACCTAAATCTAATTATCATTTTGTTTCTTTTCCATTAGGATCTGTTGTGATGTCATATTATATAGCTAATTGATTTTACTCTTGTTCCAAAGTGTTCAAATATTTATTTTTAGATTGTGTTGTTGTCATCCATCGTAGAGTAAATACAAAATAAGTATCAACTTCTTTGATTGCTTACTGAAGGGAAGAAATTTATGTCTTGACTTTATGGTGATTGTAAGAATTCTCTATTAGTGGTTGTATGCTTTGTTTAAACATAAATTTTTCAACCACATTTTATCATATGGGTTGTTTCTCTTACCTCATAGACTGATTAATGTTTTATTATATTTTACATTATATCTTGAAGGCCTTGTCATGAGGAAATTTAGGGTCAATGTCATACTATGACCTTGCCTAATAGATATCCTAGATTGTTTATTACAAAATAACACATAGTTTTTATCAAAATCTTCATTTGCACTTTCTTAAAAAAATAGTTCTCAATTGTTGCTTCTATATTGGCTATAATTTGTTGAGATGAATATTGGTTCCTTATGGTATAGATTGTATCTTAGTTGGATCTAATTGAATGTTTTTGATCTTTCCTCTTTTGGCTAAAAAATATTTAATCTAAGTTAAATATGCTTGTGGAGTGAGGATCTGGGTGGTTATGGTAGATTGGAATGTGGATGGTGTGGTAATTTGGTGTCATGGGATGGGTGGTTGAGTGAGTTTTGATGTTGCCTATTTTTTAGCTTATGCTATTGACTTTACCCTTTCCTCTTCATCTGCTTTTATGGTGGCATCTTTTGTTGCCTCTTAATTTTCTTGTTTTTATTTTTCTATGGCTTTTTGTCACCTTTTTCTTCTCTATTTATGATTTTTTAGTGGCTTATTCTGTCACCTTGAACTATTTAATGTTTCTAATTTTTTTGGCATATTATACCTTCTTATTTTTTGATTATGCTTTTACTTTTCTATTTTCTATTTTTCTAATTTATCCTTTCTCACTTTTTCCTCCTATTCCTTTTTCTTTTGTACTACCATTTCCTTTGTATATTTTTGTTTAGTTACAACATCTTCCCTTTCTTTCCTCTCCTATTCTAATTTGGTTTGTTCCTCTCTAGACACTACATCTCTAACATATATATCATATCGTTCTGCATCTCAAAATCACTATCTGTATATTTTGGGTGTAGGTTTTATTAATAAGTCATATAAAATAAAATTTTTAAGTATGGTTTTGGAATAGAGTTAAAAATAGTGATCTTTATATTGACCTTATTCTTATTTTTATCCCTGAACATTTTATAATTTTATCCTTTATTAAATTTTTCCTCATGTTCCTTTTCCTTCCATGTTATCATTTCCTTCGTGGCTTCTTTCCTTTCTTTTGTCTACTATTCTAATTTGTCTTGTCTCTCCCTTTATTTTTATTTTCCTTCCTACTCTTGTTTATACCTTTTTACTTAGGTTTCTATTTTTGTTCATCCTTGAGTTGATTAATTTTGACAAGTGTCATTGTTGCTGCCTATTGGGCCTTAGATAATGTTATGGCCACAACTATCTCTAAGGTTGATTTTATTTTAGTTTATTTTCATTTTTTATTTTTATTATACCATATATTATTTTATGTCAAAACCATATATGGTTTCTATTTGATCATTCAGTTCTTCCTCTTCTTTTATATAGGGATCTGACACTATGATGAATATCATTTTCTTGGTGGGGGCCAATTTGTGGATGTTAAAGTGTAATTTTTTTTACCTTTTTTCTATATTTTCAAATGTGACATCTCTAATATTTTATCTTTGTCAAATGTGCATTAAATTTTTTTCCAATAATCTATATTAAACCATTTCCTATTGGCCATTTATATTTTGGTGATGATTTGGTGATATATATTTTCTCTATAGAAAGTACATCTCCTATTTTTACAAACTAGACTTATAATTTTAATGATGTGGGATCGATCCCTAGACATAAAAAATTTGGGTTATGACTCATATATTATGTTTTTTCTTCATCTTCTTCTTCTTTGACTTGAATTACACATTATGCTTAGACCTATGTCTCTACAATATGTTATTCTAGGTTTGCATGATATTAGGTAGGTTGGGCATCTGAAGGTCTTCAAGAATGAACATATGATAGAGATAACTCATTCAAAGTGTTCATATCAGACTTTATATATTAATGGGGGAGTGATATTTATAAAAATATAAAATTTTAAGATGTAAATGGTCTATATTTACTCTAAAAATAACTCAATGGCATGTTTCTTGACAATTTTATTGGGAAATAAAGAAATTGGGGGTAAATGTTCTGTTGAGGTTGTCTACCCATCCAATTAAGGCTAGAATTTGGTCTTGGGGTGGGATGGATTCATATGTATTTTAACTTGATACCCTATGTATTTCTCTTGGGCCCAATCAAATAATCCCTCTATGCATGGGAATGTATTAGTAAAGAACATAACCAAACATATGAGTAGAGAGCCATATTATAAATCATGTTTACCCCATTTAATATTCATGACATTAGTGTTAAATTGATATAGGATCCCTTGGTAGAGATTGTACTTCATATTCATGGAGATCATGTAAAATTTCACCATCATACTTTTTGAGCTCATAAAATCCTCTCTATTAATAAAGTATATTTATCATGCTATAACCATGACCACATACTAAAATATAATATTTTTAGTGGATGTTATTGTGATACTTCTTTTATTTTATATAAACCTTAAGTAATTTGTGATGTATTTTAATTTGGAAAAACCTTTCTTATCATATTTATGGATACTCTGGCCTTTAATCATAAACCCCATTACTCAATCAATATTTTTTTCCATGATGTTATGCAGATGTTCTAAGAACAAGACCACATTGTAGAGGTGACTGAGTAGATTTTGTATCATGATGTTGAATAGAGAAAAAGAATGATACTTTTCCAAGACATACAATTTAGTTTTTGGAATGGAGCTTTGATTTGTAGTCCATTCCCATTGATTTATTGCTATAACTTTTTGAATGAACTCATCTTTTCGTATGTTTGTGTGATCAATTTCTATGGTATTTTCATGGATATAATGGAATGTATCCTCCAATTGCCATAATTTATACAGGATGAATGAGAGAACTCCCAAAATCCCTGGTGTGAGGGACTTCATTAGAACATGTTTAAATTTTTTAATTAACTTATACCTTTGATCAATGATTTGTGATGTTTCCATTGCTACTTGTTCTATTCAAACTGTTGATAACTAGTACACCATGTTGTGATTTTGATAGAGCTTATGTGCTTGAGAATTTTATGTGAATTGATAAGAGGGATGATTCCTTATTTAATAAATTTATGACTTTAACCCTTCATTTCTATATTTTAATGTGGACACAATTAATAATCTTTCTAAATTTATTTTAAAGTGGATTTTCCAACTATTTGATTATTTTTTATGTATTTTTTATCCTATCAATAGCCATTTTAATTTTAATTTCATTAATTTATATGGTTAGATATTTTTAACACCTCAAACTTTTCCTTTATTTATATATCTCATTTTGAGCAGGTTTTTTTTATTTGATCCATCATTTCTCTTTTTATCTATATATTTTTAGCATGGTCAACCAACTTGTTGTCATAGATATTTTAAAATATGGTGCCTCAACATGTTTACTTGGATTGACAATATTAGCTTGATTCACCTTAATATATTTTTAGTAACAATGTTATTCCTCATAAATTTAGTTGGTTATTATGTTTATTTATCTATCCTTAAGTCATAATTTACCAAATTTTAGCTTAAGATTTCATTATTTTTTTTTCATAAGTCATTATTTGTCAGTTTTCAACTTGGGATTTTTATTATTATTTTCCCCTAGTTGCATGTCCCATAAAGGAATTATTTACCACTAAGTATTAAACTATAATCAATCAATAATATTCACATTAATGTTGGTACTTTATTATTAAATATTCATATTTGAGTTTCTAGAAACTCTAATTCCTTTGCATAAAATTGTTTCCACCTTGATATTACCCATAATATTATGAATGAGTCTAATGTAGATTAAAACCAATAATCTACCACTTCTGAATGAATCTAATGATTTTAACTCTAATATATATATTTTTAATATGGGAAGTGTCTTTATCAACTCAGTCTAACATACAATTTACTAAGCATAAATCAGCATAACATTGATAGCATAAACCACATGTCAAGTTGTGAGTTCATGGTTTATTGTCTCAAATATTTATGATGTATAGAAGGAAAATTATCCCTCTATTTATATTAACGTACATTTCCTTAATTAAGCATGAATAAACATACAAATAATAATGCATAATACATATAATGATGTGTGATTCAATTCTCATTAATACATGAAGCAGAAGTGCATATGTCTATATTATATTATCGGTTTGATATATCAAGATAATCTCCCTACAATTCACTTATAATACTAAATACAATACAAAATATCAACAAACACATCATTTCTTGGTGTTTATACATTTATGGTCTTTTCTATGATATGCCTAAAAAAATAATCGATACTATGAATTTTTTATAGCTTTTTGATTAGTATGATTGTAAGCTTCCATAGTGTACTTGTATGTTTAATAATCTAGTGAAGAGTATTGTAAATATCATACTTAGATTTAAACTTTGTCTAGTACTAAAGACAACAAAAAAATGAAGAATCTCAAATCCTAAGAAATTTGATTGGTCTCTTAAATTGGGTGATACTTGGAAGTCAATCTAGTCTCAAAATATTTCGATTTGGTGAGGTATCCATTTTACCATTGTTCTTTTTTTCATAAAAAGTATTACATTAAACTAATTTGGTGATGTCATTCAATGGAACCTAACTATTGATTGGATTTTTTTTAAACTTCATTTCTTTGGTCACTTATTATAATATATGCATGAATATGTTGATTATCCCTATAGATTCCCTTATGTAAGTGATGATGTGGGATCATTATTCTTTTTTAGCCTACAATTGATCTCCCAAATCTAAAAACCATTTTATTTATTCTTGAGTAGGGTCCTTAGTGACATCATATTATGTAGTGGCTTGATTTAATTCTTCCACCAAAGCACCTAGAGTTTTATTTTTTGTTTGTGATGATGCCAACCATCATAGAGTGAATAAAACGTATGTATCAGCATATAAAACTCCTTTCCAAATGGAATAAATATGTTTTTTTATTTTATTTTGATATTATGCATCTCTGCCAATAGTTTTATGCTCTATTTAAACTAAAACTCTTCCATAATAGTTTCACAGATGGTTTACTTCTCTGCCTCTACTAGTGATTGCTGTTTGATAAAATTTTGAAGTGTATCTTATATTCATGGTTCTAATGGACACTATTAATTAGTGTCATACTATGGCCTTGCCTTTGAGATATTCTATAAAACTTGTTGAATTACCTCTTCTAAAATAACACATTGTTACATCTGATCATTAGTTGAACTTTATTGAAAAATGATACCCATATGTTGTTTTTGTGTGGGAGATATTTATTAATATGGATGTTGGTGCCTTGAGGTGTGTATTGTAACATACATGGGGCCAACTGAATGGTTTTAATATTTGTTCATTTGGATAATATATGGCATTTAATAGTGTGATTAAGTCTTCTAGAGTGAAAAATTATGTAGTTATAGTGGATTGAGATTGAGATGGTTTGGTGATTTGTTATGGAAGTATGGATGGTGGCTTTTGGGTTATTTTGTCCTTTATGTATTTGTTGACATGGGAAGTTTATTATTTAGTCGAAAATCCTAGCTCAACAACCTAATTTGGGGGTGAAATGGGAGTAAGGGGTGGGGAAGAAACATGAGATGAAGAAGGATTTGTAGAGTGCACATGAATATGAATGAGAGGTATGACTAACACATGTGATGTACAAGGTGACATATGAGTGGGAGATGGAATGATAAGTAGGGGAGTGTAAGGTGCCATTATAACCTTAGCCATATTCATGCCAAAGGCAAGATATTAGTTTGTTCTACTATTAATAAATTTTTTAGAAGTTGTAAGTAACTTGATTTATATATTTTTCCATGATTTTAAATTCTCAAATTAATTTTTCTTAGGCAATTGGTTTTTTTTAGGTCTTCATCATCACTTCCATCTATTCATTTTGTGTTTCCTTTTTCATATAAAATGGCATGTTGAGGGGATGGAGAAAAGGTTATGTGCTTATAATTTTTGGAAGACACTCCATTGGAATAATTTCCTCCCACTTTGTGTCCAAATTTTTTTTCCTTAAACCACAGTCTATACATTTGTAAAACAATTTTGGTTCATTCCCTAAGGTTTGTTACCTCTTTGATTACCCAATTTATTCTTGGCAGTGGAATAACTTGTATTTTTTAAAGGTATGATAAATCAAAACACTATAATCATATACAATGACTTGAGTAACCCATCCCAGTTTATATGAATTTAATTGATATAGATTCATTCTCATCTAATCTATTTTTCTTCCCTCAAATTAATTTTCACAGTTCTCCCATTAGTCTTTAATCTATGGCATGTGATGATAACTTCATCCAAGTTTCAAATTAACTTCCATATAACCCTCATTATCAAAAGTAAGCATCTTCAAGTAGAAATTTGTTGTGATACTATCTAATGTCATTTCAATATGTTATGAATCATTTGAATCCATACATATATAATAATCTAGCCTATTATAAATTGGATCATGAATTAATTTTTCCCTTTACATTTAATATAGGCCTCTCTAATCTATCTGCATACCTCAATCAAGACAATTTATCATTGGAAAATTAGGGTAGTTTGTAAGGAATACACACAAACCCACCAATACCTATATATGTAGATTTAGGTAAATATATGAAATAAATGTTGTGTTCACAACTAGAGCAACAAATTCAATAGAAATTATCATTGTAGTGTTCCCTTCCGATGTCCTTATTGTCAGCATTGATAAAGCATCAATTACTCTATTGAAATGTTTATTTATTTCTTCTAGAAATAATTGGAAATCATACTCATTTATGGTTGTTGTATAGGTGAATGTTACATTAGATGTGAGTTTATTCCATGACTCCATTGATGTAATAGAAAAAAACAAGTAGGAAGTCATGTAAAACTTCTAAGTTGATTCCAAATCATTCAATTCTTCATGAAGATCATCATTGACTATTTAGACTCTAACTATGAACTACATCCCATCACAAATCATATTGATGAATAGACACACCCTTTTTTTGAAAATATAGGATTCATTATAACTTATCACTCTATTTAATATTATGAAAAAAAAAAATTCATTGCAAAGATTAGACTTATATAAGGTTTTAAGTAGTTTAGATTCTCCTTTACTTTTGTATTTCAACCATGATTAAGATTTTACTAACTTGTAGGTGTCTTTAAATTATTAAAAATTAACTTCTACTAGTTATTTTATCATATAAACATATTATTCCCTTAGCAGAAGCTTGAAGACAAATTTTATTGATTGATACTCAAGTTTTGAAACCACTTCATATTTAGATGACCTTACTTCTATAGTTTCCCTAGTGTATTATTTACCACAATTAAGCATTAGATTAGTAAATTTCACTAAGGTGGGAAAACTAGTTTGACGTAGTATCTATATCTATAAGTTAATTTTAATAATATAGGGTTTGTTGTCATTTTCATCCTCTACCAAAATTCATGCATGATGATATGATGAAGCCTTGAATCTCCAATTTTTGGGAGGTCAATTTGTATGGAATCCATTTTTTAATATCCTTGATAATTGTATTTCATATTCTTTATGACTTTTTCTCTTTATTATACTACATGGTATGATATGAATAATTGCCCATACTGCACAATATGCCTTTAGATTTTTAATGCCACATTATGACTTTAGGCTTTCATGGTTTACCTTTATACTCAATGTCAGATATAAAAATAATATTATTAAGAGGGTTGAGTGGCTCAATGCATGACTTAGCTAAGAAATATTAGATATGATAAACTCAATATATGACTTAGCCATGTGAGTGATGGACATGTGTTTATAAATAATGGGTGTCAAAGTACCATCAGGATAATTTCCAACCATGAAGATATATCCAAAGTACTTGACCATGATATGAATATGATGGATATATATATTCCCCCTTTAATTCACTACTAAAACTAAATATAATATTACTCTAAAAGTGACAAAATACTCATATATTATTCAAGACTATTATTCTATAATATGTTATGTGGGATGCCCTAAAGATTTATCAATGCCATGAATTATGTCTATACATATATGATGACATGATATGACTTTAGACTTATGTTGTTTACCTTTATACTCAAATATAAAGACAACATAATTAAATTTTTATAGGGTTAATTGGATTGAGGCATGACCAAGCCATGAAATGTTAGAGTTGAGTGGCTAGAGACACGACTCAGCAACATGATTGATGGATAGGTGTTTAGAAAAATGGGAACCAAAGTGATAGAAGGATAACTACTAATATGTAAACTAGGTCAACCATTAACCATCCCTCACATCTATAAAAACAAACATTTATCTTATGAATAATTATTTTAAATGGAGTTATGGTTGGGTGGGGGTGGTTGATTTAAATGAGGTTGTTGTAGTGAAAATGGTTGTTGTTGAGGTTAATGGAGGTAGTAGCTAAGATTTAGGAAATTGAGAGAATTGTAGATTATTCATCATATATGAAGATTCAAGATTGGATAATGATAATAATGAATTATGTAAGATATAGATAGAGAAGGATAGTGAGGCATTGATCCAAGATCCTTAGGAAGGAGGTGAGGAACCCCTATTAGAGATAAAACCCTAAAACCCCCATGTATATTTTTTAGCATTTTGTACTTACTGTGTGTAGGGGTGTGAGGTCAAATAAAATAGGTTATGAAATTTATATCCCCACTTGAGATAACGAAGGAAAATAAAGAAATTCAAGAAGTATATTGGAAGAGTGATAAGTAAGAAGTTCAAATTTTAAATGTCAACTTTTGAGTTAGATAGAGATGGCTCGATAGAGATTCAAGGCCCTCCATAAAACATGAATGGGTGGAGGAATGTAATTTTAGGAAATAAACTCAATGAAAAATAAGTGTGTCAAGAATGGTGAATGTAGATTTATAGGAGAGAAGAATGGAGGATATGCATAAAGATATAACATACAATAGATTTTGTAGAGTGGTGCACTTAAGGGATGAAAAGACTTTGAAGAGAAAAGGTGATGGAATGGTAAGGAGAGGAAACACATAGTCTCCATATTATTATACTTGGTACTGTATGCTAAGATGTGCCTCAACATAAAGGTAAGTGCTAAGGTGAAGCCTATAAATAATGAACATAGGGAGATACCAATTATTAGAAGGTTGAGGCCATATAGGAAGTAACCCCAAATTTTGAGAACAATCAAGATTCACTTTGCATGAAGGGATAATATGAGCATGAAACTCATAGAAGATGTGTAGAGGAAGGTTATTGAGAGCATAACTAGGAATATCAGGCAACATGGTGATTTACATTTACCATTTGAGGATGAGATGAGGTTATTTCATCAAATAATGGATCATGTACTTTATAAAGGATCATGTAATTTATATTGTAAAGGATAATGTAAAGATGAACTCCATAGAGAAAACCACTACAAGGAAGAGGATCTTGAGCTGATGCACATAATTCAAAATGCATAATATTTCTTCCTTATGTAGAAAGGACATCAATAAATAAGGAGGGTGTGAATTCATATAACTAATAGATAGATTAGAAAGAGTAAACAAGTTTTAATTTCCTCTAGAGAATAATAAATCACCTCAGAAGATAAAGAAACAAGGAAATGAATAAATTAGAATATAATGCACCCATTCTAAGGAATTTTGAATTCCCATTCTAAACTTGTATGTTTCATGTTAGTAGAAATTATTAAGTTATTACAAACAATGGTGAACGTAGATGAATAATTAAATGATGAGGTCCAATTAAATGAATGCTAAACTTTAGATCAATATAAGCCAACTAATAAACTATATGACATATCTAACTAATAATAGGGATTTCAACAGAATATATAATTGGTTTTGGTAAACATAATAACTACATCAAAGCATACACAATCAATTATAAAAATTGGCTCAAAAATAAGTATTAATTATCAAATATCAATTATTAAAAACTTCATTACTTCCCAATCTTGATTTGATTTTTACATTCAAGCATTAAATAATTATAATTTTATATTATTGTTTATATTTTACTCAAGATTATGTACAATCTATATAAATTCGTAGGAATATAGGTAAAATATTAACTAACATATTACTATTACATTCAAAAATAAAATCAATATAAAATTGAATCTCAATATTACTATTTTCTATAGTGCATCTAAAAAATATTTTCTTGTTTCAACTTAAAAAGATTGTTAATTCAAAAACAATCTTCAAAAAATAATAACACATTCCAATTAAACAACAAGCATACAACCAAGAGGATATTTGACCTAGTATTTAATGGATGTATCTTAGAGTTTTAAATATCATTTTTATGTATGTCTAATATATATGTCAACATAGAAAAAATTACAACAAAATATTGATAACAACTAAAGAGGAGGCATGTCCTTTGTTTGTTGGGGTTCTAAAATTAGGAAAAAGGAGGAAATATTTATTAAGAATTTAGACACGATTTGGAAGAAACCTATAATTTGTTTTGATTTTAAAATTATTATTGTAATCAACCCACTAAACAAAGGTATAGATGAGGAAATTTTTATCATTTTAATGAAAGTTTATTATGAAAAATATTCTAGAACTAGAAAATAGCTTATGGTGACATTGTTTACTCAACTAGCCTTGATTGGGGATGTAGATGATGTAAAGAATTTTATTTTAAAAAGTTATTTTATCTATGACAAGTGTTGAATAGGATAATAAATGAAATTGATTTTACATTGCTTATATAAATTATGTTTTTTGATCATTTTTGAAACAAAATTACTATGATCTAATGTTATTTATAGTTAGGTATTTTCATTTATATTTCTTTGAGTTCACAAATGCACATTAATTTTAAATAAAAGTTTATTTTTTGTGATTTATCAACATTTTTTGGTGGTTTTAGTTTTTCTAATTAACCATGATTTTTTGATAAATAGGTATTGTTGAAAAAATGATTTTTTCCTCATTTTTTTGTTAGTATGAGTTTCTCCCTAAATATTTTTATTAAAATGAGTTTCTAAGAAATAACTTAATATTTAAATTTCATTCTAAATTAGTGTTTATTATAAAATACCACAATCATGGAAAGAACTTCTACGTAATAAAATATTACTAACTCACCTTATTGAGAAATGATTATTGTATTGGAGGATTATTTCATATATCATTCCACTTGGAAGGATGTTGTTGGTGTTAGGAGTAGAAGAAGTGTTGTTCAGAGCTATAAGGATTACCGAATTTGAATCACCAACCAAACATCCAAAATTTTCATATTCATGTTACCAATACTTTAGTCATGTATTTATCCTTGACTTTTTTAATATTGAAAGGAAATATTTTGATATTGGGTTATGGTTTACTTAATTGAACTCAAGAGTACAATGTTATTTCATTTAATACTTTGAATGGATATGAAATATGAAATTTATTTTCATGTGGGGGTTATATTGTGTGAAATTAATTCTAAATTTATTAGATCACTATAGTTTAGTATACATTAAGAAAATTGTAAAAGGTTATAGACAAATATACACACTTGTATGGAATTGAAAACATATTGTTCACAAGGCCTAATAAAACATGCTTTGTTTGTGATAAGAAAAGAAACCCTTTTATTTGGATTGCCTCCTAGTTAGAATTTTTATGTCACACTACATTTTCATAGGAAAATATTTATACACTTATGTACATCATTAGATCATGTGGGACCATACCAAAATATGTGTCACTCTTTAGAACCATATAAAATAACAATTAGTGACTTTGATTGAGTTATCTTGATACTATTACATTATATGAACAAAGTTAATTTATTATAATTAGATAGAATTATTTTAATGTACAAAACTAATTAGTACTTAAAAAATATTTTTGAATGCATATTTAACTATAATTTGATTAATTTTATAGTCTCCTAGAATTGTTTTTTAATATAAAAATAAAGGCAATTATTTTTGTACTTATAAACAAAATTAATTTGGTTAAATTTTATAATTACAATTATAGATTTTTTAACATAAATGATAGAATATTTATAAAATAATTTTCTTTCATATTTAAATGGGAGATGATTATTTTTATAGTCAATCATTTTTTTTTCATACAATTAATTATAAGAAAACGTAGCTTTGAAAATTTAAGTGTAAGTTAACTATTTAGATGAAATTTAATTCATAGGCTTTGTATATAAAATGTTTAGTGTAGTCATTGATTTAATCTAACTCATCATAAATCATATGCATTTTCCAATCACATGAATTAACATAATTAATTGAAATTACTTGTGTGTGCCATAAAAATAAAACACAAATGGAATTTATTAGGAATATCATTACTTTTATGTATGTTTATAGGATCCTCCTCTTGAACGAGGGTTAAAAATTAAAATTGTATATATAATCCCAAAGGCCAAGTTACAAAACCTTAGTAGAAATTTCATTCAAATAGAAGGGATATTGGGAATACAATTAATTCAATGCATGCCAAGAAAGGTTCAAAAATTATCTTCATTAAATCCCCTCTTAATTTAATTCCCTCAATGGGTTTTGTAAAAAATGATAACATGAAACTTTGATTTCCACTAATAGCTCATAATATAACATTTTAAAACCCTATCTCAATACCCATCCAATGTGAGTTTGGTTTAATTAACACTGCTCCAGACCACCTGTCCTATTTTTTCAACATTTTATCTATAAAAAAATTATTTTAAATTTTCTAGTTTGTTCTAGGCCACCCATCATGTTTTCATAACTTCATAGTTATTTAGGTTCTTGACAAATTTTGTACACCATGTGCCATGTATGAGTGCTAATAGGATCCATGTGTTAAGTTTTTATTAAGATGCATCACTGTGAACCATATGCATTCAAATTAACATTGAAAATTATTCAATGTGAGGGGCCAAGTCATATGAGTCATGAAAATCACCTTTCATTCGCATCCTCATGATGCGCGCGCGCACACACACACACACACACACACACACACACACACACACACACACACACACACACACACACACATTTTTAAGTGCCACTTTTCATGAGTCAATTTCATAGTGTCACTTTTCATGATCATATGGATTTCTATTATATAACCTAGGATAAACCCATTTGACCCCTTTACACCAATCCATCTATTATATTTTCATAGTCTAGTGAGGATTTACCCTCAAATTCTAAAGTGCAACATAACCAATAAGTGTACTTTAATAGGTTCACAATCCAATTTGAATGTGCCACTTTTCATCATTTCACTCTCTCAAAAGAATAGGAGGGTTAGCATTCAAATATTCACAAGGAAACCATAAATTATAAAAATAAATTTATATAATAGACAAACAAAAGGGGATACACCACCTTCCAAGTGGTAAAGCCACAGGTGATTTAAAACAAGTAACTCAACTTTAAAAAAAAGGTTGTATGCTTAACGTGAAGCAATTCATTTCCTTTTTAAAAAATAATTGAAGACACATGTACACATTATGAATGTTTTAAATTTGATTATATGATGAGTGTGAATATTTGAGTAAGAAAAAAATTGACATATGTATTACCACTACTACCTCAAAATATTTCACAAGGAAACCCCCACTCGATTCCCATCTAGTGGATGTTTGTGAGTGAAAAATATCATGCCATTAAAAATCTTCTCAGTATATCATGTTATCACATTTTGAAAGTTTATCTTGACACTTATGTAGTGTGTGGTTGTAAATCAATGAGATTGTGGCATACAACATCATCTATATTTATCATAATGCCTAGTATTTAAAGTTTAAAATTGTAATATGTAAAGAGTGTGAAGATGTGAGTAAACAAAAAATTGACATCTTTAGACTTGATACTGAGAGAAAAAATGTTAATAAAATGTGTGAACAAATATGAGTTTCTAAGGAGTGAATACTTTGAAAATGTCAAATCTATGAAGACTATGAGAGACATGAACAAAGAAAAACATGACAAGTGTCATCATATTGCATTAGCATTGTGTTCATGCACCATACTGCAAATACATATGAACAAAGATTTAATATAAACTTAAAACAAATACACTAAAAGTGAAAATATAATGAAAGTTATTGATTGTCTTGTCTTATGTAGGATGGGCACATGCCCATTCTACACAAGATAAGAATATTTTTACTTAAGAAGCTAAGAAGTTAATATTCTTATCATGAGTATAATGGGTTTGTGCCATTATACACAAAATAATAATAATATTGTCGATTTGTTATCATGGCCAAATTTGAATTTGATTGCATCAAAACTAGAGTAATAATTTATCATGGATATTTTAAAATTGATTGCATCAAAATGGAATATTAATTTATACCATTATTCTAAAAAAAAAGAATTGATTCAATAGATTGCATTCTATAATTCAGTTGTTTAACATTGAATTATCAAAACCTTTAAATTATAATCCATAAAATATGACATCTAATTCCAATAAAATATAAATTGGAATCCAATAACAATGAAACTAGACTCCAATATTTGAAATATTTAATACTATAGAAATCCAATAATAATTATTTTAGGTTTTAATTTGAATTGAAATATGTCAATATTTAATGAAATTATGGTTTTATTTGAGTTATTTATGTAATATATGTTTTATGTATAATATTGGGCTATTTCATGAGGATTAAGAACAAGGAGAAGAATGCATGTACAACCAATGAATTAACATCTCTCTCTCTTGGTACCATGTCAAGTTTTGATCAATATTATAAATGGATGAAACTATTTTTATGATATTTAAATAAATTATAATTTCATGATGTTAATGTTTTCAAAGCCTGGGAATATCATTAGAAATTAAAGTCTATTATAATGTATGTTTGAAACTTAATGTTTAGATGTGATCAATTTAAATATTTTCCAATTATGAAAAGGATAGGATGCATAAATTTCCACAAACATTTTTTACATTTTATTGAAACTCTTTCCATGTTTCTTCATTTACACAATAAATTTAAAACATATATAATATGTTAGCCTTGAGTTTTGTATAAATCATTAGTTTTATAGATTTGTGAAAATGAGGAGTATGACCAAAACTAAACCTATCAATAGATAGGTGTGCCTCATCATTAACCATATAATCCTCATTGGAGTTTGGGCTTGCTAATTTGGGACTTCCACTAACTTTATTATATGTGATCCTAAATAAATGATATCTTAGTGGCCTTGAAGTGAATTCATAGATAAAATACATATATTGGTTATCAAAAAATATCATTGTTGATATAAAAAGTATCTTGATGGCATTTAATTATACATAATAAGATATTTTATAAAAAATATATTGTTTCCTCCAAAACATCCCACTAATACAACAAGTTTCTAGTTGTCCCCAAAAAGTGTCGCTAGTGTGAGATTTATAGGTAAACCATTCAAGTGTTGTAGTATGTATTTATAATCTCAACATATATAAAAAATAAATAAATATATACAATAATATTTTTGCCATATTTAAATATGGAGGAACTTTAAAATAAAAACAATCATAATATTCGATAAAATGTAACAATCAATTTATTTAAGATGATATATGAGAGAGAGAGATAAAATGCTAACTAAGTACAATATTCAAGATTCAAATCCCATAGAAACTCCAATTAAAAGTGGATTAAATTTTTTTTGAGGGAGGATGGAAATCCTTTAGTTGATGAAACTAATTTTATAATCATGTTCAAAGGTTTGATGTATATCACTATGATAAGACCTAATATCAATTATAGGGTTTCACTAGTTTTTAGATTTATGAGTAAACCATCATTGAAGTAGTGAAGATAATTTTTAGATATATAATATGTATTTATAATCATGTTTTTAATTTTAGACCATAAATTCCATTATGTATAATTAGATACACATATTCAAATTGAGGAGGATATATTGATAAAAGAAGTTAACTTTAGGTTATTTCCTCACACTAAGAAGTGTGTTGGTTTCTTGGTCTTCAAATAAATAACATAAAATTAAATTAGCTCAATATAAAACCCTTACATCAAATTTCACACAAGTATTATGCTTGAGAATACTCTTGACTGATTTTAGATAGGCTCATCTTCATTCAACATAGATTTTTTATGATAATAATGGGGCAATAAAATTATCCCAAGAATCTAGTTTTCCATGATAAAACCAAGCTAATTGAACTAAAACATAATTTCATCAGATTCTTAGTCAGTGATAAACTATTTTTCATTGAGTATGTGAAAAGTGGATATCACTTTGATAATATTTTCACCAAAATATTGCACAAGAAGATTCAAGGAAGACTTAAGAAGATGATGGACATTTCACCACTTTACATCAAAGCGGGGAATGTTGAGTTTGATGCCAATATGAGCACTTGATTTTTATTTTTAGACTTAGTTTATTTTGGTTTTTTAGATTTTTAGGAAGGTAATTTAATTTATTTATGTCTTAAATTAGTTATTTGGTGAATTTTGGACACCTTACAATGATTTCTATAAAAAATAGCTTTGAAACTGTCAATTAACTTTAGTTCACTATAGCTCACTAAAAGTGTACTTATCTAGGTCTAAATTATTATCCATTCATCCTAAAATACTTGGGGCTACATTTATAAGTGAATATAATTTATGATAAAATTATTATTTATTATATTCATTTCAGTTGGGGTGCCTAGGTTGACTAGGATGATTTTTCGGTTGCATGTTTGACTTCACTGTTGAAGAGGCTTTTTGCATGATGTACAAATATTAACATTGAGAAAAAATTAGATTATTTAGTATGTCTATATTTAACATAGTGATCCAGGAGTTTTATACTTTATATTTATTTGATTTTATAAGAAATTCATTGTGTGGATATTATGCAATCATAGTATTCCATGAAATCATATTAGTCCATGAGATCACATTTTTTGAGGCACATTATCAAACAATAAATAAAATATAAATATTATAGAATATCTTATAATGTTTAGACTATGTATTTAATATATTTTATAGCAAATTAATTTTATGCAAATTTTGCACTCAAAGTATTCCATGAGTTCACAAAACTTAGGTGTAACATAACAAAATTATCTTCCTAAGAAATAAGTCAAAAAATACAAACTAAAATGATATATGTTTATGAGTTCATAGTCAATGAAGACACTATATATATCTAAATTTCAAAAAATATAGTGAAATGAATCATAATAAAGGAACACACTAATTAGTATAATTTTTATTGTCATTGGAATTAGGAAGCATGGATGTGGTGGGAACTATTTTTAGTAAAATCATGCAATGGACTAAAATTTTTGTCCACACTCTATTTATTCCAAATAAAATTTATTTTGTTGTATGATTATTTAATAATGTTCTTATAAAATAGTATACCTATTTCTTTCAATAGCTTCAAATACTCTCAATGATGAATTTTGATCCTTGAGCCACTTTGTGCCTATAATTTTTCTTTCCTTACATGTTTAGTTCAAAATTTCAGCTCCTTGTTCTCATTTCTTAGTGATGATATGGTTTCATTCATTAATTAAATGATTTCATTGAGCATTTTATCATTATATTTGATAATATTTTCCCATTTCTCCCATAGATCCAATCTACTCTTCTAATGCCTTAGTTGATATTATTTGAGGTTGCCATCCACCTTTTCATTCATTTGTTCAAAACTTTTGCATTGGTCCACATAATTTCTTGGGGGAATGGGATTTGGCATATTTGAAGATACAAATAAGCACAGCCATGGATATTTAGTAAGTATCTATCACTAAAACAAATATACACCTAGTCTTATATATTGAAATATAATTATTCATAACCAACCTCTTGTAATTATATTTTTCATTCAAATTTGTAGTTTTTATTATGGTGATGTGATAGAACTTATTAACCAAACATATCATTATATTTATATCAATGGGGTTATTTTAATAATTGAAATGACATCCTATTAATAATATTTTTGATGGTTTAGATATGAGTATGTTTACTTGTCTTGTTTCACTATCTTCTATAAATAATTAAAAATGGCTCCTGGGACTTTATTAATTGTTAAATTTCATGATTTAGAATGGTTATATATTTTTCAATTATTATTCAAAACTATGCATTATTATCATATTTTGTCTAATTTTAATTGTCTCTCATCCTTCTCTTAACCTCCTCTTATTTTCATATTAGCTATTTTCTAATTACTCGCTTTTATGAGTTTCTTATCCAAAACAAGCCCTAACATTCTTGATAGTTTTGAATGCTAGTACATAATCATTAGAAAATTGTACATCCCCTTGTGAATAGAGCACACTCACTATATTTATCATACATTTTTTCCTCATAAGTATTTCGTGTAATTTTTGTCCCAATAAAGTCTTAGTTTTGTGTCATAAGGAACTAAGAACAAAGCAAACTAACTAAAATTTTAAGAGGAAGAAATTGAAGAAATAATAGAAATATTCCAAACAACCTACAACTTATTTAAGAAATTGATGCATGATGGGACATAATTTGACCATATATATGTTTTCATCATCAAGAAATTTGTGCAATTGTTTGGAATGGGCAAGGGCCAATATTACATAGAAATAAACATAAACCAAGAAGCTATAAATATTGATGTAAGAGAAGGCAAGAACTTATATACATATATATATATATATAATATTTTTGATGGTTCAGATATGAGTATGTTTACTTGTCATGTTTCACTATCTTCTATAAATAATCTAAAATGGCTCCTAGGACTTTATTAATTGCTAAAAGATGATAATAATGCCTAATTTTGAATAATAATTGGCAAATATATAACCATTCTAAATCATAAAATTTAACAATTAATAAAGTCCTAGGAGCCATTTTAAATTATTTATAGAAGATAGTGAAACATGACAAGTAAACATACTCATATCTAAACCATCAATATGTGTGTGTGTGTGTGTATGTGTGTGTGTGTGTGTGTGTGTGTGTGTGTGTGTGTGTGTCTATATATATATATATATATATATATATATATATATATATATATATATATGGTTTAGATATGAGTATGTTTACTTGTCATGTTTCACTATCTTCTATAAATAATTTAAAATGGCTCTTAGGACTTTATTAATTGTTAAATTTTATGATTTAGAATGGTTATATATTTGCCAAGTATTATTCAAAATTAGGCATTATTATCATCTTTTTTATATTTCTAATTGTCTCTCATCCTTCTCCCAATCTCCTCTTATTTTCATATTAGCTATTTTCTAATTATTTGCTCTTATGAGTTTCTTATCCAAAACAAGCCCTAACATTCTTGATAGTTTAGAATGCTAGTACATGGTCATTAGAACATTGTGTATCCCATTGTGACTAGAGCACACTCACTATATTTATCATACATTTTTTCCTCATAAATATTTCATGTAATTTTTATCCCAATAAAGTCATAGTTTTGTGTCATGAGAAACTAATAACAAAGCAAACAAACTAAAATTTTAAGGGGAAGAAATTGAATAAATAATAGAAAGATTCCAAACAGCCTACAACTTACCTAAGAAATTGATGCATGATGGGACATAATGTGACCATATATATGTTTTCATCATCAAGAAATTTGTGCAATTTTTTGAAATGGGCAAGGGCTAATATGACATAGAAATAAACATAAACCAAGAAACTATAACAATATTGATGTAAGAGAAGGTGAGAAAATATATATATGATGCAAGGAATAAACTCAACATATCAAAGAACATGAAAGGTATTACAAATAGATAAAATATTATATGTATAGTAAAAATCCATATACAATAAAATTTATCAATGAAGCACAAGGAATATGCTACCATGTCTAACCAATAATATCATTTATCCATCAAAAATAGATGTTTATGAACATGGAGAGTAAAATGTGTCATTCCAAGTATAAAAAAATGGTCATGAGTTTGATAGTAACCTAATCATGATCCCAAAGAGAGATATGGTCGTAATGGGATCAAGAAGCCACGTTAGCCTATTATGAATCACATGTATTAGTTCAAAAATTTATTTTTTGAATTCTTATTTGGGTACTTTGGTAATAAATAATGCAAGAGGTAGTAGATCAATTTTTTGATATGGATGATTATATAATGTATATCTCAGTATTGAAACTGTATAAATTTTAACTATGTGAGATATAACTCAAAAAATGAAAAGATGTAGAAAAAATAACCCTAGGAATCATAACTATAGGTAATAAAATAGTAGTAGATACTGCATGAGTTTGATATTCTTTTCAAGGGATAACTTTAGATAAGATTTTGTGTTTTTCATGAAGTGTGATAGGTAAATCATAAGGTGTGCTTTGAATAGTATATAAGTTCTCATTATGCACAAAATAAATGCAGTGGTGTGGTGGAGATGGGATTTCTCTCATTTTATTTTCATATGGTCATATAATAAATAGATTGTATATCCTACTATCCAAGAGTACATAAATACATACTACTAGTGCCTTAATACATATGGTGTTTTGTAATGTTATACCACTGATAATTATCCTTGTAATATCATCATACCTTTTATGTACCATGGTTGTGTCAAGTAAATATTGTTGAGTATCCCCTAGAATCTATTAATTAGGAATGACATTGTTATTAATTTTGTGATTGATCCATTGTCTACCATTATACTATGTGTTTTCATGGAATTTAAATTAAAAATGATTGCATATATAATGAACTGCTATTTGTATCATCAGTTGGAATCTTGTGGTCATAAAATGTGATAGATGATTCTTGATTTTGTGAACTATTAGCCATACCTATAATACTATCAATGAGTTGATCATTGGCAATTTTTGGTTCATTTATAGTTGTTTTCATGTGAACATTGTCTTATTTTAGAGAATTGTGATTTGGTAAACTAGATATGTTGATAGTAGCATGCCTATTATATCTATCCATTCTTTCAATTTATCAATATAGACACCAAATAAAATTGGAGTTAAAACAACATCTTTGTTTAACCCCTATATCGCTACTGGAACTTTTGGGGTTACAAATCGAGATGAATGGTGTTCCCTAAACACAAAAATTAAATTAGCTTTTGACCACATTTATCTATCCTTTTACTGGCTATAATTTGTGGTGTAAAAGCCAAAGACACTTTCAACTACTAGAATACAAATTAATTCTACACCAGCTTTCCAGTCATCTTTGAGGTTCTTCAATGTATCTGACAATGAGCTCTTAGGTCCCATCCCAGACACATTAGCCTTAATTCACCTTCCTTCAATGGGAATCTAGAGACACTTTTAACTACTAGAGTACAAAGTAATTATTCACAAGCATTCCAAGTCTTCCATGCTATCCAAAAATGCCAATTCTTGATTTACAACACTCATTTATTAATGATGATTGTCGTACATATACATATTATATCAGTATGTAATCATTAACCAGATTGCCCATATGGACCTTCAGTCACTCTATTTCGATCCATGGGATCTATGCAAAAAATAGACCATGCATTAAAGGAAGCAAGGTGGAACAAATATTTAATTAATCCAATGTGTCTAAAAATTAGCCAATTTCCAAAGTGGGGCCATATCTCAGACTGAGGCTCAGAAATTATATAATGAGTAGCAAGTCATATACCTCTCTCATCTTCCATTAGCTTCAAATTGTGTGCCCTCAATTTATAAATAATTAATTTCTAGAATCTTAAGAAGTTTGTTGCACAATCTACAAATAAGACGCTCCTCCTCATGGATGTACAATCATTAATTTTGACCCTAAAGTTGAATCTATGAAAATGGTTATGGAACTGCCTTTTTAAATTGTTGTCTGATTGTTAGTCTTTTTCTGGTTGGAGGTGTGTCAGAATCAGAAGCTAGACAGAGCAGGGCTTGTTGCATCTAAGGTGTTCATAGATGCCTATGATTTTGGGAAGGGGTAGTTTAGACAGTATTTACAGTGTTGCCAGTGGATTGACGGTAGCAGTGACGAGGTTGAACAATTGTGACAACATGTCGCGAGGTGAAGTAGCGAGACACATGGAAATACTTGGAAGTCTGAGGCACCGTAATGTCGTCTCTCTCAGGACCTACTTATAGGCAAAGGAAGAAACCCTAGCTTTTTACGACTATTAACCCAATGGCAACCTCTTCTAAAAACAATGTTTCGATACAATTTTTTCATTATTTTTTCTATTTAGAAATAAAAATAAAAATAAACTTTATAATTTAAATAGTAAATTTATTAAAATATTAAAAAATTAATTTTAAAAGTAATATTCTAATTTAACAAATTTATAAATTAAAAAATAAATATAAATAATTTTTATGTATGTATTGAAAATTAGTTCTCCATGTCCATCTTCTTGTAATTCTATTTTTCATCCCAGTTTTTGATGCCA